>BMAU01018100.1:0-18035 GCA_019973935.1 Trichonephila clavipes | reverse complement strand
CATAGGAGCATGGCCTGTGATGCCAGTGCGAAGAACTGATGTCAAATTGACTCGTCTTCGCATTGGTCATACTCGCTTCACTCACAGGCATTTGTTGTTTGGAGAACGCGCTCTGAATGTCCTTCATGCAATGTCTCTTACACTGTTCATCACATTTTAATCGATTGTCCAGTTTTTTAACCATCATCGCATCACCTTTTTCATAAATCTGTTTTAACCTTATCTGACTTGGTGGGGGCAGTATAGCCAAATTTGGCTCTTGCGCCATTAAACCAAACAATTACTCACACTCACTCACTGACTTGGTGGGGGAATCTCCCCACCAAAATCTATTTGCTTTTCTGAAGAAAACTGGATTTTTATATTTCATTTGACTTTTTTAAAATGTTTTATCTTTACCTTTATTTTTTTATATATGTGCATGCACATATATAATATTATTTTTATATCCTTGTATTTTCTTGTGTATTTTTAACATAGTTTTAATATTTTAACAAACGTGTGGCGCAGTATAGCCAATTTTGGCTCTTGTGCCATAAAACCCCACATTCACTCACTCACTCGGACACTGTGTGTGTGTGTGGCCGTAAAACACTATAGATCAGTTTGATCTTCTTTGAGCAGGACGCTCTTTTTTCTCCGAAGCTGAATTCAATCGCAGCACGGCTTCCGAAGATGAAAGAATAACGGTAGCGTATTCTTGGTTAATTTAAATATGGAATTTATTTACGTCACAGCTATTGAATATTATTTACAGAATGATACATTACAGTTATTAAAGTTAATTATAGATTGTTAAGAGTCCACTATTTTTGTGAGAGGAGGATTCGTTGGCCACTCGGAGAAATGACGTTACAGAACACACTCACCACACTTTCTGCGATAGAAACGATGAGTGATTTAATCAAAGACAGTTCATCATTGATTTTCTCACAATTCGGTGTGTGTATAGTTCTTCAGTATGACTTTTGTTAAATATTTTGAATAGAGATATTCGATGAGTTCTTCATTTAAGTCGTGAGCACAGTGTTTTAAATTATTTAACTGTTCGTCATCAATGCAATCCAAGCATTTGTTTGCAAATTTTTACAATCATTTGCGAATTAGTATTTGTTACAAGAACATTGTTGTTTGCAACGAATGATGAAGAACTGTACAAAATTGAAGTTAAATATTTTTCGGAAAAAAATCAAACCATGAATGCAAATCCATGGCCACTCCATTAAAGGTTGGTTTCACATCACTTTCGATTATTAGAAACTTTCTAATGTGAATTTTGAAGATTCCATTGTATAATTCGCAGCGTAAATATACACAATTGTTCAGATCATTGCGGAAAACACTCATTTTCTTGAAGAGATTTAATGATGAGGGATCCGTCGGCGAGCGGAGGAGACTCTGAATTAATATCACGGATAGCAGAAGTCGATGAATCTATATTTTCAGGATTCAAGGATGTGAAAAAATCATCCAGTCCTTCGAATGCATTTTCTATGGTATCCTGGGTAGAAGCCGTCTCTAAAATAACACTATCTGCTTCTTCCGCACGTGCTTTTTTTGAGGTACTATTATTCTTCAAATGCATCAATCCTCGCTTGTTGGATGTTTTTAAAAAAGCAGTCATTTTTTAAATTTTAGTTTATAAGAAAATCTCTAATTTAAACTGAAAGTATATTTATGCTTAAGCAGAGGTTATGAGGGTAGAAAAGCAAAAGACTAAATGACATTTACTCAAGAAACATACCAAGAAATCTAATGATAAGAAGTGGTAGCGAATTGCGGGTATTTTTATTATCTTAAATAACAAATGACTAATCCCCGACCAATAGTGTTGTATATATATATATTTCATAAAATATCTAATCTAAAAAGTAAAGTAGCTCTTAGTCGACAAACGAGAAATCTAGTTATACGAAGTTAGCGCAAATGTAAAATATTTAATCATGTTTACTCAGACCTTTCCTCCAAGCGATAGTGTTGGATATTTTATAAAATTAGGTGTGTGACGTTTGTCACAAAACTTTTCACGATTGGATGCATTACTTCAACATATGAAAACTCATACAGAGAAAAAAAAAACGCACTCCTGTGATTTATGTAATAAACGTTTTTCACGGAAAGATAATTTACAAAGACATAGATAAACACATTTTAAGAGGTCACATACCTTTTTAAAAAGTTGAAAATGGTTAAAAATAGTGAGCTCTTTAAAGCTCTATAATTTTTTATTGTTTCCTGGAATGTAAATTTTGGAGGAATAAGCAAATAGATATTACTTTACTTAAAACATAACCAACACAGTGCTAATTAGAATAAATTTTTAATTGATAATTACAAAAAGAAATTTTTGTTTTTCTTTTCGCAAGTGATATGCATTACGCGCAGCTTTATAAAAAAAAGTTACCAATATTTTTGATGAAATTTTTGCTCAGTGTTGGAAATTGTGTTATCTTTAAAATGACGAAGCATGAAACTGATTTAAAATTTTTAGTAAACTATAACAATTTAAAATTTAACTGTAAATTTTTAAAAAGTTTTTGCTATTTTATATTTGTAATTTTAAATTTTCATTAAAAATTCAAACTGGTTCGTTATTTTAAGTACGATATGATCAGAATCTACAGTAAAATTTTATCATTTTCCATGGCACGGTTTTGAAAATATGCGCGTAATGAGTAAAAATGACGTTCTGAGAAAATTGACATCAAACGTAAAATTTACCACAGTTTTATATATATATTATTCTGGTTACTCAAACAACAACTAAATTTAAATTAAAACTAATGTGAAGCTTTTTTAGTCAATAAACTTCAATTTATTAAAATTATTATAACTAAAAAAAACCATATATTATACCACTGCAGTACAAGCATCGAAACGATATCAAAAGCTACAAAAATAATCAAAATGCAACAAAGTGATTCATTTCTCCAAAATAAAGTTAAAAATTTATAAATATTACTTAAAAAACAATCAATACCTTAATTAACTACTACTTATTATAAATATTGAACAATTTGTGATATGAATGCAGTGTATTACTATGATTCTAAAATGCTAAAATTCGCCACATGCATATCATGTTCCCTCTTTTTCAGTTAATTTCTTACAAGTAGTTTTAAATTGCATTCTTTAGCCTGTCGTACTTCTTTTGTGCGGAGATTAAAATGTACTTCTGCAGTCTGAATTCTTTTATATCTACAAGTGTAACAAATTTATGTGCAAATTGACCAACAGTCAGACCAAGCGATTGCATAATTTTTAGTCTGCCTTGATTGCCATCATTAAAAATGACAATTGCCTCATTTGTAGATGTATCAACAATCTTTCTACCACAACCTAAAGTTTTTTTGGGCATAATTTCCACATTAATGAGTTAATGGATTCATTATTATTTTGGGTTTTACCCCTAGACATTTTTGTAGAAGTTTAGATTGTGATAGATCATTAAACACAGGTTTTATGGCATCCATTACTGCCACTGGCAATTTGTTACTGTGTCTAAAAGTTTCCACACTGCCCTCTACTACTTGATTTTGATATTTACACCAAGAATTAGGACCTACGGGACAAAAACTGTGCAATGGTTCTCTTCGTCGCTTGAACGTATATGGAAATATACAGCCCAAACAGCTTTTCGCATATCTGACAGGCATGTTTTATTTTGTCGGATTGCATTTCCATAGTACGTTGTAATTAAGTCGATCATTCTGTCGGTCAACCTTCCTTTTCCCCAATCGACTTCCCATCACTGAGTTTGGAGCTCATTTGTTTTAATTTTCGTAAGCGAGTTCCCATTCTTTTTTGAACATGTCCAACACATTCAATTTTTTTGAAACTGTGATATCTTCTCCATACGGATTGGATGCAGTAATAGATGAGAATGTTTTGGAATCGCCATCCCCGATGTAAGATGTATATTTCACAGAACGATGACTTAATGAACGCTGAAATATACGAACCATTCCCACAGTCTCCATCATGCCAGCTAGTGTTTGGCGCAGCTTGGCCAAAGTTGGCCCTTGCGCCATTAAAATTAACAATCATCATCACCATCATGCCAGCTGAACCATTGTGGTTTTTCAAACATTCTTTAACGTGAAGAATTTTCCACTTTTGTAAGCAGGTGACCCCTTTCTTCGTTTCAAGAATCACATCCTTTACAGAAGAAGACATCACTTATCCGCATCAATACACTTTCCTGTTTTGTCTCCTATAACAGCACACACACCAACACGAGAAGAATAGCCACGGGTTTTCCATGTTCCATCTCCACTAATTATTATATCGGAAGAATTTGTCAAAGTTACCTCTTCCAAAGCTGCACTTTGCATTGAAGCTTCTGCGACTTCTTTACTACACAATTGTAGTTTGTTTATAATGTTATTATAGATTTTTCAGCAACTGGAGGAGGAAAATCCATGACACCACAGAAAGTTGTCATTGCTGCATGACCCTGTCCAATTGTCCTCATTGCGTATACAAAACGTCTGTTTATTTCTGGAATATTTTTCTTTTACCCAGCATTTTTGAATTTCTAAACGAACACAAGTCTTTACAGTTCTTGCATTCAATTGAAAAAACACTAGACAAATCTCTAACACATTTTTCTGATAGTTTAATATCACCACCACATTTTTTGCAAGAAGCAAAGTTTTGAATGTTTGTAAACATGATAGTTTTATCAAACACTCTATAGCCATCAAAACAGTCATCATGTTCAATAAAAGATGAATCAACATCTTGCAGCCGAATCTTTTTCCAGATGCACTGTTGTTTAGTGATTCATCCACACTGTGTACAGCTTTGCATCTCGTATGCATATTACCAGTAAACTTCCTTTTCTTAGGACGTTTACCAGATGGTCTCTTTTGGCAGATTCAGTCGAATTCATCATTCAAAAAATTATAAAAAAATAAAAATTTTCCTAAAACTTATCTTAGAATAAGATACGGTATGAAAATCAAAAACGAGCGAGTATAAATTCAAGATCTACTTTATCAAAACAAAGTAGAAGTAGAAGTTTATAAAGTTAGTAGAAGTTGTAGTTAATATTCAGAACAACAACAATAATAATATTTGAGGCTTAGATTCAAGCATTTGATAATAATTAGAATGAAAATATTAGAAACAGAGAAACGCAGCTGTCACCAGCGACATGACAGCTGTCACCCTGGAGCCAAAAATGTAAACAATATTTAAATCGCCTTTTTCTACTCTTTTTATTTTCTTAATAACGTCCGTTCTATTGGGAATATCTGCATGCGGTTTCTTTTTAGAACACTCAGAAAGGTTTACTCTATAAAATAAAATAATAATAAAAAAATCGATTTTCCGGAAATTTTAAAGGTATATGACCCCTTAACCTAACCAATCAACAAAGAACTTCAAATGCAGTTTCAAAACGTAGATTGATTCCCTCTCAAATGCCTCCTAGCAAGAAAAGGAAGCCTGATAATATTGCACATGCTTTGAATGTGTTTACAATTGTAACATTTGATTCTATAACCGACAATGAATAAGATTTTTGAAGTTTTTTGATTATGTCAGACCTTTTATTTTTGAAGAACTTAGCCAATATAGCCAATTTTGGCTCTTGCGCCAATAACCCCTAAATTCACTCACTCACTCACTCAGCCAAATCTTTAGAATTAGTAAAAGTTTTCATATTCACATCTTCCACAAATTCTTCCAAAGCAGAAAACTCATAATAATTGTCTTCTAATCTTTCTAGACATTTTTTAATATATTACATTTTTTAAGGCAAAAACTCTCTGATTATCAGATTCTATAACATTATCAACATTTTCAGAATACCTTTTGATTTCTTTTATCTGAGTTTGGAACACTAATGGTATTTTACTTTTCCTTTAGTAGGAGCCATCTTTTAAATAATAACTCAATGCAACTGCTGTTCCGCTATCGGATATGAAGCGCGTCATCATGCATCATATTTTTAAGATCTGGCAGGAATCATGGAGTCAGCAGTTGGATAACAAACTGCACTCTGTGAAACCTGTCATAGGAGCATGGCCTGTGATGCCAATGCGAAGAACTGATGTCAAATTGACTCGTCTTCGCATTGGCCATACTCGCTTCACACACAGGCATTTGTTGTTTGGAGAACGTGCTCCTGAATGTCCTTCATGCCATGTCTCTTACACTGTTCATCACATTTTAATCGATTGTCCTGTTTTTAACCATCATCGCATCACCTTTTTTAATAAATCTGTTTTAACCTTATCTGACTTGGTGGGGGAAATCTCCCCACCAAAATCTATTTGCTTTTATGAAAGAAAATTGGATTTTTATATTTAATTTGACTTTTTAAAATGTTTTATCTTTACCTTTATTTTTTTATATATGTGCATGCAGGCATGCACATATATAATTATTTTTATATCATTGTATTTTTCTTGTGTATTTTTAACATGGTTTTATTATTTTAACAAACGTGTGGCGCAGTATAGCCAATTTTGGCTCTTGCGCCATAAAACCCCAAATTCACTCACTCACTCACTGTCTTTTCTTTAGAAATTGCTAACATTCTGGGTGAAAATGATTTCAGAGTGTATTGCAGCCTCTTATAATTCTCGTTTTTCGAAATTAAAAGGCAAGTTTAGAACATACCCCGAAACTTTTCACTCGTTCATTTTTCCATGATAACTGTGATTTTACGATGACTGAGTTACAATAGATGCTCACTCAAGCGCACAATACATTTATTCCCTGGACCGGATGGAATCACATACACGATGCAAAATCTAATCCTCTCTTCAACCTTCTTTTTTATTCAACAGAGTTTGAAGGAGCATTGCTTTCCCTCCAGCTGGAGGGAAGCCACTGTGATTCAATCCTTAAACCGATACAAGGTGGCAACAGATCCTCTGAGTTACGTCCCATTGCTCTGACGAGCTGCTTCTGTAAGACCTTTGAACGTATGGTAAATACCCGTTTGGTATATGTTTTAGAGAAAGAAAAGTGTATTTCTTCTGCAGAGTGGATTCCGCAAAAAAATCCACTCTTGATAACCTTTTTTTTTAGAATCCCAAATCAGGGATGCCTTTGTTAGGAGAAACCACTTGGTTTCTCTTTTCTTTGATATAGAAAAGGCATACGACCGAACTTGGCGCTATGGTATTCTCCAATATGTATGATTTTGGCCTAAGGGGAAACCTTCCCATTTTTATTTTTAACTCTTTAGCTGTTCGTTATTTTAATGTACGCATTGGTCACTCCTCTTCTCATAAATTCATCCCCTCAGGGGCTCACCTTCTTTAGGTGAGTACGGGGTTCACGCTCCCGAGGTGCCCTAGTGATCTTTTCCTTCTCCCTAGGGGTTTACTGTCTTTGGTAAACACGGGCTTCACGAACCCGGGGAACCCTAGTGAACCTTCTCTATTTTCGGCCCTTTTTCTTGCCATCCAAATTTCCCTTTCCTTCTTTTTTCCACCTCAGGGGCTCACTTTCGGGTGAGTACGGGAGGCCACGTCCCCGAGGTACCCGAGTGAATTTTGAAAAGAAAAAAAAAAAAACAAAAAAATATTTGCTTGGTTAGTGTTTCAGTTACAGGTCCATATTTAACGTTATATTTAGTTCAGTTAGGGGTTGTTTTGTGGTTAATTTTCTTTTGGATATTTTGAGTTTCATTATTTCTACTATTTTAATTTTGGTTTATTTCTTTGGGGTATTTGAAAAGTAAAATTCTTTTGTTTTAAATTACGAAACGTTAAGACTGGTTTTTTAGTCTGACCCGCATGTTTGCCGTGTGCGGCGACCCGTACCGGGGGAAAGTGGAGTCTGGGGTTCCTGTTGCGTGCCCTTTGGCCCATGCTTCTCCGTAGACGGGAGGCAGGAGTGAGCCCGCTCCTGTCAATCGGCTAGTGATTAGTTCTGCGGATTCCAATACGGGTTCTTTTGGAATACCAAAGACGGTTGCTTTAGGGTTAGTATTGCAGTTAGGGGTGCCCTGGGTGAACTGGCGGATCACATCCCGAACCTGTAATACTATACTCCAGTACCACCTCTGAGGTAAGTGCCGTGCCTGACGCATGTCAGATGACCGGCGGGCTGCCTCCCCTTGTTGGGCTCCATGGTGGGTGGAGGCGTACTGGGATGAACACACAACACACTCATGGAACCCATTAGAAAATCTCCTTCAGTGGAGCAACAAATTGAATCAAAACATACATCTAATACACAGCAACAAGAATTTAGCAATTCTGCTAGATTCTTTGTTCTTAAAACTCCGAACACCTTTTCCACCGTATCACCTTTTCTAATCGAGAAGGCGATCACGAGTAGCATTGGGCCGGTCAAGACAATTCGCAAGATGCGCTCCGGGGACTTGTTCCTCGAAGTAGCATCGGCGAAACAGTCTTCCGCCCTCAGGACACTCCGTAAAATGGCCCATCTTGACGTCACTATCGTTCCTCACAACACCCTCAATTATTCGCGAGGCGTCATCTCGGCAGCGGATTTGTTGAATGTGTCAACAGAGGAAATAAAGGAGAATATGGTGGATCAGAAGGTCTGTGAAGTTCGGCGAATTACGATTCGGCGGGATGGCCAGGTGCTTAACACTAAGCACCTCATCCTGACCTTTTCGACGCCTGAACTCCCACAGTCCGTAAAGGCCGCCTATCTCCATTGCCCTGTTCGACCTTACATTCCAAATCCGCTCCGTTGCTTTCAATGCCAAAGATTTGGTCATTCGAAAACAGTCTGCCGCGGCCAGCCCACCTGCTCTAGATGTGCAGAGGTAGGCCATGATAGCGCAGACTGTAAAGCAAAGGAACGATGTGTCAATTGTAAAGGGGACCATTCATCGTTTTCTCGATCTTGTCCGACATGGATATTGGAAAAGGAGATCACGGCAGTTAAGATTAAAAATAAACTTTCCTATCCGGAAGCTCGGCGTGTTGTATCCTTACGCACGCCAGTTTCTGGAAAAAGCTATGCATCGGTAGCCAACAAAACATACCAAACAATAGCCATTCAAGTGGACGCGAGTACAGCTCCAAAATCTGCACAATCCGAATCTGTACAACCGAAGTCTATTGCAGTGGATACACGTAAAACTGTATCCACTCCGCCCACTGTTAAGAAAACTCGAAAAACACGCATCAAGGAATCGGGGGTGCAATCCCACAAAAAAAAGAGGTCGAACCTCTCTAAAAAACTCCATGACATGGGAGACGATGTCATGGAAATTCATGCCTCACAAAGCGACGAAAGTCTGATGGACGATCTGTCGCCCAGACCTTCGTCTTCTGGCTCCTTGCGGGGAGCACGTGCGAAGACTTGATGACCTCCTTTATCTCCTGGAACTGCCGTGGTCTAAGAACTCGACTTGATGATCTCAAATCACTCCTCTCCACGCACCAGCCCGCATGCGTTGCTCTTCAGGAGACATTTCTGAAGAGTACCATGACAATGCGAGTGCGTGGTTATAATTGTGTACGACGGGATGTAGATGGCGCTACATCTCCAACCGGAGGTGTATGCCTCTTCACCTCTATTCTGTATCCCAGTACTGTCGTCACACTGCACACATCGTTACAGGCTGTGGCTGTACGGATTCACATCCATTCTTTAGTCACAGTCTGTTGTGTTTATTTACCACCCAACGATGTTGTGCACAAGTGGATTTGAATCATTTAGTCAGTCAATTGCCAGCTCCATTTATTTTGCTCGGTGACTTTAACGGACACAGCCCTCTGTGGGGGCATGATGTTACAAATTCTCGCGGGCGACAGATCGAGCAGTTGATTTCTGATCACTGTCTCTGTCTGCTGAACAACGACGAGAAAACGTATTTCCATGCACCCACGAGGACATTTCACTCCCTCGATCTAGCCATCTGTTCGCCAACTCTGCTACCGATGTTGAATTTCGAGGTTGCAAACGATCTGCACAACAGCGATCATTTCCCTCTCCTTGTCTCGCATGTTAATGGTGCGGGGACGCGTTTTCGTCCCCCCACTTATCATTTTCATCGCGCAGACTGGGATAAATTCACGCGGTTAGCGATTATCTCAGGCACAATGGTTCAGAACTGGTTAGTTGATGAAGCTGTTTTCAATGTCACTGAAGCTATTCGGACTGCTGCTGATGCAGCCATTCCCAAAACATCCAATTCCCCTCGAAAGCTGTGCAAACCATGGTGGAACGCTTCCTGCCAACAAGCCAAAAAAAAGGAACAAAGGAGGGCGTGGGGTATTTTCAGGAGGTACCCCACCACTGATAATCTCATAGCGTTCAAACGTGCGAAAGCGTTAGCTCGTAGAATACGTCGTCAATGCCAGAGAGAATCTTGGATCCAGTATGTGTCTTCAATCACATCGTCAACTACCAGTCAACAGTTATGGAGAAAGGTCAAAGCAGCGAATGGCCTTTATCGGGATTTTAACATTCCGATATTGGAAACTTCTACTGCTTTGTTTTCGTCACCTTTAGATGTGGCCAACTTGATTGGCAAAACATTTGCTAGTGTGTCCAGCTCCGATTCATATAGCCCTGCATTCCAGGCGACTAAGAATCGTTTAGAGCGGACACCTATCAACTTCAGGTGCCGACAACCTTTACCATATAACTGTGACTTTGACATGTTTGAATTGAAGAGAGCCTTATCATCGGCCCACAATACTAGTCCAGGTCCTGATGGAATTTCCTATGAATTGCTTCGCCATTTGAACGAGGATTCACTAGTAAGTCTCCTTTACCTATTCAACCGAATATGGAGGGAGCAGGTGTATCCTACTCAATGGCAAGAAGCCATAGTGATCCCCATTTTAAGACCTGGAAAAGATCCTAAGAACCCTCTCAGCTATCGACCGATAGCACTCACGAGCTGCCTTTGTAAGACACTAGAACGTATGGTCAATGCCCGTTTCGTTTACGAGTTAGAAAAGAACAAATGCATTACTCTGTTTCAGAGTGGCTTCCGTAAAGGAAGGTCCACTCTCGATAACATCATTCAGCTGGAAAGCAAAATTAGAAACGCTTTTGTCCGGAGGAATCATCTTGTTTCTATTTTCTTTGATATCGAGAAGGCATATGACCGTACTTGGCGCTATGGGATACTCCGCACTCTTTTAATTTTGGTCTTCAGTGGCAATTTACCTATTTTCATTCAAAAGTTTTTAAATCTTCGTACTTTTAGGTTCGTTTGGGTGACACTCTCTCTGCTTCTTTTTGCAAGCTGAGGGAGTTCCTCAGGGGAGTATTTTGAGTGTCACCCTTTTTTATTTGTCATATTTCACCCATCTTAAATGTTTTATCGCCCTCTATACAGGCTTCTTTATATGTCGACGACTTGCAGATCAGTTGTGAAGGTTCGGATATGCGCATGATTGAACGACAGTTGCAAACTGCCGTCAACAACATTTTAAAATGGTGCGACACCAACGGTCATAGTATTTCTGCGAGCAAGAGTTGCTGCGTGCACTTTTGCCGCAAACGGGGTATTCATCCCGACCCCGAAATACGCATCCGTGATGTACAAATTCCCGTGGTTCCCGACGTACGATTTCTCGGAGGTAATTTTCGACCGCCGGCTCACTTTCCTTCCGCATATTTTACATTTGCGGAAGAGGTGTGAAAAGTCTTTAAACCTCTTAAGGTGTTGTCAAACACCTCTTGGGGGCGGATCGAACATCATTACTCCGAGTGTATCAGGCAATCGTACTCTCTCGCATCGACTACGGATGTGTTGCATACGGATCAGCGTGCAACTCTACTCTGCAAAAACTTGACCCCGTCCACCATATGGCATTGAGAATCTGCTCGGGTGCGTTTCGCACATCACCGGTGCAGAGTCTCTATGTTAACTGTCATCAGCTTCCTCTAGATCTTCGACGGAGGAAGCTGTCTCTTGCGTTTTATTTTAAGATCTTGTCCGTGCCTTCACATCCTCTGCAGAATGTGTATATGAGTACCAGCATGAAGAGACTTTATGATGCACGGCCGTCTAACATCCGGCCGTTTATGGATAGGATGAAGCTTCATATTTCTGAACTCGACCTACCTAACGTGCATATCCAGCAAAGGAACCTTTTCCTATTCCAACCTTGGAATACGCCACGGTTCCATTATATCAACCCTTTTGCCACTTACAGTAAATCCACTGTAGCGCCTGTCGTCTTTCAACGCGTCTTCGCCTACCACCGCAGTCAGTATAGTCGTTATTCGGCCATCTACACTGATGGTTCGAAACGTGCAGATTACGTTGGCTGTGGAGTCGTGATTGAAGATATTATGCTCGGTTATAGGCTCGACACTTCTTGCAGCATTTTCACTGCCGAAGCTGTCGCCATTTACCGTGCACTTCAATTAATCGACTCCACTCTGCCCCGTAAATACTGCATCTATACTGACAGCATGAGTGTACTAGAAGCGCTTGAAAACTACCACGATCGCTGCCATCCAGTGGTATGTACAATACTCGACATTACGAGTCGACTCTACAGCAAGGGTTTCGATATCGTGTTTTGCTGGCTACCAAGTCACGTAGGAATCATAGGCAACGAGCAAGCGGACAGCGCGGCAAAGTCGGCGACGACGCATCTGCCGCTAGCTGTTCCGCTATCGGATATGAAGCGCGTCATCATGCATCATATTTTTAACATCTGGCAGGAATCATGGAGTCAGCAGTTGGATAACAAACTGCACTCTGTGAAACCTGTCATAGGAGCATGGCCTGTGATGCCAATGCGAAGAACTGATGTCAAATTGACTCGTCTTCGCATTGGCCATACTCGCTTCACACACAGGCATTTGTTGTTTGGAGAACGTGCTCCTGAATGTCCTTCATGCCATGTCTCTTACACTGTTCATCACATTTTTAATCGATTGTCCCGTTTTTAACCATCATCGCATCACCTTTTTCATAAATCTGTTTTAACCTTATCTGACTTGGTGGGGGAATCTCCCCACCAAAATCTATTCTTTTATGAAGAAAATTGGTTTTTATATTTCATTTGACTTTTTAAAATGTTTTATCTTTAACTTTATTTTTTTTATATATGTGCATGCAGGCATGCACATATATAATTCTTTTATATAATTGTATTCATGTGTGTTTTTAACAGGGTTTTAATGTCTTAACAAACGTGTGGCGCAGTATAGCCAAGTTTGGCTCTTGCGCCATAAAAACTAAATTCACTCATCACACCCCCCACCATATTCTCTGATCTGCTCCGGGTGGATTCGCACCACCGGTGCAGAGTATCTAAACTGTCATCAATGCTTACTCTAGATCTTCGACGGAGGAAGCTGTCTCTTGCGAATAACCACTGTACTTGCAAGGTGAAGCAGAATGTGTATATGAACCAGCGTGTTTTATGGATAGGATGAAGCTTCACGTTGAACTCGACCTACCTAACGTGCATATCCAGCAAAGGAACCTTTTCCTATTCCAACCTTGGAATACGCCACGACGTTCCCATCAACCCTTTTGCCACTTACGCTAAATCCACTGTAGGCCTGTCTTTCAACGCGTCTTCGCCTACCACCGCAGTCAGTATAGTCGTTATTCGGCCATCTACACTGATGGTTCGAAATGCAGATTACGTTGGCTGTGGAGTCGTGATTGAAGATATTATGCACGGTTATAGGCTCGACACTTCTTGCAGCATTTTCACTGCCGAAGCTGTCGCCATTTACCGTGCACTTCAATTAATCGACTCCACTATGCCCCGTAAATACTGCATCTATACTGACAGCATGAGTGTACTAGAAGCGCTTGAAAACTACCACGATCGCTGCCATCCAGTGGTATGTACAATACTCGACATTACGAGTCGACTCTACAGCAAGGGTTTCGATATCGTGTTTTGCTGGCTACCAAGTCACGTAGGAATCATAGGCAACGAGCAAGCGGACAGCGCGGCAAAGTCGGCGACGACGCATCTGCCGCTAGCGGTTCCGCTATCGGATATGAAGCGCGTCATCATGCATCATATTTTTAAGATCTGGCAGGAATCATGGAGTCAAGCAGTTGGATAACAAACTGCACTCCGTGAAACCTGTCATAGGAGCATGGCCTGTGATGCCAATGCGAAGAACTGATGTCAAATTGACTCGTCTTCGCATTGGTCATACTCGCTTCACACACAGGCATTTGTTGTTTGGAGAACGCGCTCCTGAATGTCCTTCATGCCATGTCTCTTACACTGTTCATCACATTTTTAATAGATTGTCCCGTTTTTAATATCATCGCATCACCTTTTTTCATAAATCTGTTTTAACCTTATCTGACTTGGTGGGGGAATCTCCCCACCAAAATCTATTTCCTTTTATAAAGAAAATTGGATTTTTATATTTCATTTGACTTTTTAAAATGTTTTTATCTTTAATTTTTATATATGTGCATGCAGGCATGCACATATTTAATATTTTTTATATCGTATTTTTATTGTGTATTTTAACATGTTTTAAGATTTTAACAAACATGTGGCGCAGTATAGCCAATTTGGCTCTTGCGCCATAAAACTCACTCACTCACTCAGCAGACTGTTGATGCATCAGCTATTACTAATATAGAACCATCTGAATTCTCGCGTCATCAGGCAATCATATTTTTTGCCATAGATGGCAGTATCTGGTTCATTCAGGAGCGACTTTTCGTTCAACTATCTGTTTCAACAGCTTGAAACGTCGAATTGGGGCGTACCAAATTTTCTTCCTCCATTTTCCCCAAAATAATCATTGAGTCAGGGTCATCTTTCTGGTCCCGAGTCAAAATCAGGAATCGTGTAATCAGCAGTTGGATAACAAACTGCACTCAAACCTGTCGGAGCATGGCCTGTGATGCCACTGCGAAGAACTGATGTCAAATTGACTCGTCTTCGCATTGGCCATACTCGCTTCACACACCGGCATTTGTTGTTTGGAGAACGTGCTCCTGAATGTCCTTCATGCCATGTCTCTTACACTGTTCATCACATTTTAATAGATTGTCCTGTTTTTAATAATTATCGCATCACCTTTTTTAATTCATCACATTTAACTTTACCTGACTTGGTGGGAAAATACCCCACCAAAACCTATTTTTTGCTTTTATCAGAAGAAAATTGGATTTTTATATTTAATTTGACTTTTTAAAATGTTTTAACTTTAACTTTATTTTTATATATATGTGCATGCAGGCATGCACATATATATATTTTTATATCATTGTATTTTTCCTGTGTATTTTACCATGTTTTTATATAATTTTAACAAACGTGTGGCGCAGTATAGCCAATTTTTGGCTCTTGCGCCATAAATTCACTCACTCACTCACTCATGACCTTTTTTCATAAATCTGTTTTAACCTTATCTGACTTGGTGGGGGGAATCTCCCCACCAAAATCTATTTGCTTTTATAAAGAAAATTGGATTTTATATTTAATTTGACTTTTTAAAATGTTTTAACTTTTAACTTTATATATGTGCATGCATGCACATGTATAATTATTTTTTATGTACTTGTATTTTCCTTTGTATTTTTACATGGTTTTTACTGTTTTTAACAAACGTGTGGCGCAGTTTAACCAAAAATTGGCTCTGCGCCAATAACCCCAAAGTTCACTCACTCACTGAGAGGGACATTTCACCTCTCGATAGATTTAACGTGCATCGCTGCACCTACACGGCGCGTCTTTTGTGGCACTGGGCTCGAACTCGAGAGATGCCAACTTCATGATTCGATACCTTGACCACCTGGTACCCCGGCCACAGGTCCATCGCCAAAAAAGCCCTCAAGTAGTTGAGTAGAAAGAGAGAGAGTGCGACTTTAATATCCCCCTCACTTCTAAATTATATGAAATTTAAGGAATACTTGAAAAAATATTAGAAAAAGTCGAATATATATATATATAGCAGCATATATATATATAGCATATATATATATATATATATATATATATATATTAAAAAATTAATCTAATGATAATTTTAAATATCAAAGAATTATTAGTATTTATGATAGATATGTTGTTTTCAACTGAGTATGTGAGACGCACATTAATATCTTTTTCGAAATTCCAATGCAGAATTTCAGTGGAGCTAATACAAAATTCTAGTTTTGCATGGTTAAGATTATAAAAATGTCCAAATTTTTAATAACCTTTTCTTCAGTCAACCACTAATGGAACATGAATGGTGAGGGATTATGCATAAATATATATTTTTTAACTTGAATTTAAAAAGGATCTTTATATTTTTATATGCGCAAATGTTAACTGTAAATTTGTCCAGATGCTTTTTAAATACTCTTTATTTGAAGATTCAAGTTAAAAAATATAAACTTGAAGTTAAAAGTTCTCTTTGAATAAATTAATGTTCAGACATTCAAAATTCAAATATAATTTGTTATCTGAACAATACAAAACAAGGGATTCTATGTAAGATGCCCTGAATATCTGGCTTTAAAATTATGAAAAACTAAAAGATTTAAATAGGGTTTTTTAACAAATACATATAAATTTTTTTAAATAATGTAATGCAGAAGCTTAAAAAATTATTCATGTTTAGAAGTGTCCGAAATTTTAAAAAGATTTTTAAATTTTGAACCTTTTTTTTATTTTTGACACATAACAAAATAATCATTTTTTAAAAAATTCCTGAAAGTATTGATTAAAATAAGAAAATGAAACAGTAAATTATCCTCAATTTTTAATATATAATTTGAATTTAAATACTACAGATATTTTTTTTAAAAACTTAGACATACATTATAAAAACTTAATTCCATTTGAGAATTTTAAGGTAAAGAAAAAAATGAGAATTCTCAACTCAAAGTTGACGATTACTTCTCTACACTTTTAGGGTTTAAAAGGGAATTCTTCTCAAAAAAGAGTTTTTTACGGTTGCTACCCAAAAACCGGTCTCCCGTGAGCCATAAAACTTCCTCAATGCCCATGTCTCCCCTCGACCGTCTCTAATTATCTTTCAAGATCGTAAACCTTTAAAGGGGGAAAAGAATTCCGAAAATCCCTCGACTTTGACGTTTTTGAACAATTTATTACTTGAAGGCGAAAAAATCTGTTTTGGTTCATTTTTGGTGAGTCCCGGCCTTACGAAAAATTCCAGTGGTCCGTTTTCGAAGCCTCTAGTAGGGTGTGAAAAATCCGTGCTGTCCGCAGGGTTAAAAAAGATCGTTTCATAATAAATTTTTTTCCTGTACAATTCTACTTCTATTTTCAATTATATTGCGTATTTTTTATCTTATATGACACTCACATCGGCAGTTTATATTTTGTATTATTCGGCCTAAAAACTCCCATGGATTATACAATGTTTTTTTTACTCGAAAAAGGCTTTGTGGATAATACGCCGCTGAATTATATACAGGAAAATACGGTATATATATCACTATAATAAATTTATCTAAATAAAATTCAAAATTGTGAGATTCATAAAATGTTAGATATACATTTAGGAAAAATTCATTAGCTCGTACACCGAAAAAATTTTAAAATGCATATTCATAGTTACGTGCAGAAAAAGTCTCATGATTTTTTGATAATTATTTGTTTTGGTAAAATAGTAAGAACCATGTTGATGTTTATAAGAATACATAGTTTCAAATTATTCCCAATTATAATAATTATATTGTTTAATGGTACTATTGTAGAGGATCCTGAACCACCTGCAGATCCCCAGATAGAAGCTCTAGTACGCCAATTAGAGCTGGAAAATGAAGATGCAACACTGAGCTTTGAAACAAGACCACGTTACCCAGCCGGTTTTGCTAAAAGAAATGTCATTGTGACAAATTTTTCTCAAATTAATTGTAAACATTTTTATAAAAATCAGTTTTTAATAAACAAAAAAAAATCACAAGTTTTTGTATTAGTGATTGATTTATTCAGTATTTTGTAAATAGATTTTAGGGCTACCTTTCAAGGTAGTTACTAAAATCTTCTGCGCTTCGATTAGGGGTTTACTGTCTTTGGTAAACACGGGCTTCACGAACCGGGGAACCCTAGTGATCCTTCTCTATTTTCGGCCCTCTTTCTTGCCATTCCAATTTTCCTTTTCTTCTTTTC
>BMAU01018098.1:0-254726 GCA_019973935.1 Trichonephila clavipes | reverse complement strand
TTTCAACGCCGGGCGGAATGTTACGTCATCAGCGCACTGTAGCGCCATCTGTAAAAAAATTGTAAAAGTAGACATTGTCTAGCTGTACCCCAACAAAAGCGGGTGCACGAATAAAGTAGGCTTAGCGTTGCGAAAAAGACTGATTTTTTATTCTTTAACCAGTTTTACAGTCCACACAAATATTGACGAATCAGCTTCTTTAAAATCCTATACAAGCAGAAAATTAACTTTTATTTAAATTCAGTCTTTCAATAATAAGTTATTAGAAATATCTTGGAAATATTAGGATGAATAACAGATTTTATATAGTAAAAATTTCAAAACAAAGTAAGAAAGAAATAGTTCTTTACATATTATGTAATAAAGAAAAAGCCTTTTGACTAAAATAACACTAATTAGGCCCAGGTGTGTAAGTACTTTTTTATGAATTGTTTTGTTTAAATAGAAACACATTCATCTAGATGGAAATATAGAAAAATCCATTGCAATATATATTACAAATTAAGCTAGTTTTTTATTCATATCAACTGATTTTATACTCTCTTATCACCAAAGAAAACAAATATTATAGTTTTTAAGTTAATGTTTTTTTAATCAAAAATTAAAATACTTAAAAATTTCAGTCCTTAGAAGAATGTAAAAACAGTAGAACCATAATCCAATATACAGCATTTTATTTTCAATGCCTCTTTTTTTTCTTCTCAATGATTCACTGTAAACAAGAAAAATAAAACAAACCAAAATCATATTTTTGAAATATTTATTCTGGAAATTGGTCACATACATTCAAAAAATAAACAAGAATATAAGTGAGATTTTTGAAACAACATACCTTCATCTATAAGTTATTTTTTATAAACACTATACAATCGATACTATAATCAACTCCATTGTTTTAATGTAATATATATTGAATTATTTGCTTACTAGTAGAAATGAAATTAATGCGCAAATTGAGAATAAAGCATTCATCATCTAGAAACACGATAACAGGTTTAAAAAGTATGATTTTCTAAATATTACACATGAAGGCATGTATTTTTTTGAAGTTCACATGTATAAAAACTACTGTTCAAAAATACCACACATTGGAACAATATATATATCAGTACACTACACACCAAATATCTTTTAGGCATGGTTTTGAAATTGCTGCAAATAAGATTTTGGTATCCAATAGTTTTCAATCTAAGATGATGGTCTCGCAATAAGAACTCAACATGAAAATAGTTTAAAAGAATGGCTTATTCCTGACAAAAGAGGAATATTACATTATGAAGCAAAAATGTAAGTACTTTTTTGTAGAAAACCAATTAGAAAAATATGGGTGCCAGGATTTTAAAAAAACCGAACACAAAGTATTTAGAAATGCCAGGAAAAACTATGGAAATTGGAAAAATAATAACTGCATTTAAAAGCGTGGGGTGCTTGATATCAATTGTTATAATTTCTTAATAGTTCTATTCTGTAATACAAAGTTAGTGTAAAAATGTAGTACAAGGGTCCCCCACCCTTTTACTACAATGACATTTATTTTCTCGTTAATCATTTTGTTCTTATATTAAGATTTATTTTTTACTTTTTAGTACGATTAACTATAAAAGCATTTTTTAAAAAACTATGGTGTTTCATGTACGTCAGACTGAACAGATTTCAGTACTTACGTATTATCAAAACAATCGCCAACTCTATTAATAATTCGCTGAATTGACAACTCCAATTGGTACTTACGTCTTATTGGTGACATTATATGAAATGAAGCACCTATGTTCAAATTCAAACTTCTAAATAATTATTCAAATTCGTAATTCAAAAATTCAATTCGGATTCATGCATTAAAAATGAATAAATTGCTCTTACCTGTCAGAAGGAGAAGCGACGCACAAAAAACACCCCAGTCGGATCGAGGGACAAAAAACACGTTTTTTTTACAAAACAGGAACGCTATTTACACTAGAAGCAAACGACTACAGCGCCGCTAAACAGGAGTTACAACATACTCCCCCCCCGAATGACCAGGGGTTCATTCATAATCTGCTACTATTTCAAAATACACAGAAAAATATTAAATACACATTACAAGTAATTCACATACAAATTCACCAGAACAAATTCAAAACTATCACTTAACTAAGAAATCATTCATTAAGTTCAAGGTTATGTAACAATTGTACAGGTCTTTTAATAATTGAATTTTGTGTTTTTATCTTACAAGAACGTATTTTACCATCCCTGCCAGGAAATACATCAACCACTTTGCCTAGTTTTCCAAAAATGTCTAGGAAATTTTTCATCATTAATTAGTACAACATCATCAATTTTAAACTCTTTAATTTCGCCTGTAGGCTTAATACAATGAGCAGATTTAAGCATGCAAATATATTCTTTTGACCATTTTGTCCAAAACATATTAAGTAATCTTTCGCGATAATTAAACCTTTTTAATTAGAACTTTCCTGTTGGAAAAGTTAGAATCAAAATTAAGCCTGGCAGGTGGTAGACTATTCACTCTACGTCCTAAAATCATATGAGAGGGTGTAAGAGGTTCAGGTTCATTAAATTCACTAAAAATATATTCCTTCAATTGTGAGGGCGAGAGTTGGAGTGGTATAGGTATCGGACCTTCAATTCGAGCAATTAAAAGAGTCTCCAACTCATCGCGTTTAAAGTGCCAGCTCTTCCCCGCTTTCGTAAAAAGCCCTCGTGTAAGCTTTACTGTTCGAATAAGTCTTTTTCGTAAAAGCCGCCCCACCAGGGTGCTCGTTCCATAATAAACTGCCAGTAGATTTTATGAGATGCGTAGAACGCTTTCACTGTAGGATCGCTGATAATCTTCCACAAGTTTTCAGTTCAAGTTCGATTTCTTAAAGTTTTTCGTTGTCAGTCAAGATTTTCGAACACAGACCACGACGACTAATAAAACGTCGAAGTGCTAATAGAAATGTTTCAGTTGTAAGGGTTGTTCACTAGCTCTATGAAGAGCTCTCGTAACAGCGCACGTAAATAAAACAATGTAATGTTTATTCTCATCTTTTTGTGTAGAGGGGGCCTCCAAAATCTATTCCAACTACAGAAAATGGAGCTGACTGCTCTACACGAAGAGCTGGTAACGGAGCGGTGACTTGAACACCTGAAGTCGAACTAAATCTTTTGCATATCAAACATTTCTTTTGATGTTTTTCACAGTCTGTCTCCCTTTAATGAGCCAGAATCGCAATTTCTAGTAGAGTTTCACTAACACCACCGTGAAAACCTTTTCGTGAGAGTCTCGCACCATTAAATTTACGAACGCGCTTGGCCGGTAAAATGATAGGGTGTTTTCAAATAAGAGAATTTAGATTTTGTAGTCTTCCACCGACACGTATCAGTTCATCTGAATCAAGGAAAGGATTAAACTCTAAAATTACTGAAGTTTTGAGTAGTAGTTTGCGTGCACGTAAACAATTAACTTCTTCGGCGAAAATCTCTCTGTACTAATAGAATCCAAAATTTTTCGGCACCATCGATTTCTTCTGTACTTAAGTCGTCAGATCGTTTATTGAATCTGAAGGATATGTTGCGTTATTGTTCAATCAGGATGCAATCGGATAAAACTTAACAATCTTAACTTTATTGTAGACACATGTTATAAATCAACTGCGTGCTTAACACTAGTAGAGAGAGAGATTACCCATGAGCACAACGTATATATACTGCAACCCTAGCGGAGAAAACTAGTACTATTCTAGATGTACAAAGGTGCTACCATCTAGTGAGTTAAAATATAGGATATGCTACAATGTATCCCCCAGTGATGGAGAGAATCGAAAGAACGATATATGATATTTATGCTCATGAGCAAAATCTCAAATACAATTATTTGAAATATGCTTGAAAATTACATTGAAAAGAAAATATAATATGCATACAGATATTTGAAATTACATTACATAAATATACATATGAAAAGGTATGAAAATCATAAGATATGTGTGAAAAGTCAAACAAATTTCCCTAGAAAAATATATATGTCCATCTGGTACTTGAATAGTTTATTTCATTTCAGTTATTAGTCTCTGAGGAAATCTTACCCGTCTACCTGATTTGGTAGTTTGCATGTTTGTTGTCACTGGATGGCGATGTGATGATTCTGCACTAATGATAGGATCAGGAATGGTATCGGGCAAATCCTGAACACAAATGCTGGTTTAACTCTATCAAGTGACACACAACTTTTCTTTCCATTTATATTAATGGTTATGTGTTTGTTATTCCTTGATAGAACTTCGTGTGGCCCTGTGTAAGGCTGAGACAATGATGGGGAAACTTTGTCAACACGGAGGAACACATGAGAACAGTCATCCAATTTAGGGTGCACAAAAATTTTTGAAAATCCATGAGTGGATGTTGACAAGGGTTTTAAATGATTCATGTGGTTTTCAACTGTTGCACAAATCCGTAGTCTAGTGGCATTGAAGATGTGTCAGTGCATATCTCGGCTGGTAATCTGAAAACACCATACACTAATTCTGCACTTGAAGCATTGATGTCGGGTTTCACAGCTACTCGCAAGCCAAGAAGAACTGCAGGTAGGGTCTCAGTCCACTTGATATTCTCATGAGCCATTAAGGCGCTCTTTAGCACTCTATGTAAACGTTCCACTAAACCGTTTGCTTGTGGGTGGTATGATGTGGTCCTGATGCGGTTTGTGCCCAGGAATTTCGTTAATTCTTTGAAAAGAGCAGCTTCAAATTGTCGGCCTTGGTCAGTCGTTAGGTAAACTGGGCAACCAAATCTAGAGATCCAAGTGTCAAAAATGGCACGAGAAACTGTTTCTGCAGTAATGTTCTCTATGGCTACTGCTTCTGGCCACCTAGTGAATCGATCGACAATTGTTAAGCAAAAGATTTTCCTTCTGATGATGGTAAAGGACCTATCAAATCCACATGAATGTGTGAAAATCTTGCATCAGGTAAGGCGAAAGTGCCCAGAGGTGTCTTCGTGTGTCTGTGCACTTTTGAACGTTGACAAGCAATACAGTTCTGGACCCAATCTTTCACTGTTTTCCGCATGTTTGGCCAAACATATCTGGATGCGATGAGTTGGAAAGATGCTGCAACACCAGGTGAGCTAAGTTGTGAAAATGCTCAAATATGGTTTTACGAAAATTATGTGGTACAAATGGTCTGGGAGAGCCAGTGGAAGTATCACAGATAAGTTCAGTGGCTGATATTGGAGATGGCACACGTTTAAAGACAAGGGAAGATTTCTCGTCATTTTGGAAACTTTGTAATTCGTTGTCTTCTAGTTGAGCCTTTGAAAGTGCCTCGAAATCTAAAAATGAATTGGATATTTGATTCACTTCAATTCTTGAAAGTGCATCAGCGACTGCGTTGTGAGTACCATTTATATGACGAACATCGGTACTGAATTGAGATATGAAATCTAGATGTCGCCATTGCCGTGGACTGCACTTGTCAGGATTTTGCATAAAGGCATACATGAGAGGCTTCTGGTCTGTGTAGATTATGAAGTCTCTTCCTTCGAGCATGTGACGAAAACGTTTGACCGAAATATATATTGCCAGGAGTTCTCTGTCATATGTGGACCATTTCTGCTGACTTTTCGAGAGTTTCACTGACAAAAAGGCAACAGGTTCCCATTTGTTTTGGCAAAGTTGCATAAGAGAACCACCTACGGCTTTGTCACTCGCATCAGTCCAAAGGCTTAATTTTGCGCCTGGAATGGGATGTCGAAGAAGAGTTGCGTCAGCTAAAGCGTTTTTGGCATCATTAAATGCCTGCTCTGCCTCCTCAGTCCATTGAATTGAGTCACGCAAATTTTTACAGAAACTTTTTAGACTTTTTAAAATTTTTAATTCCTTCCAAAAATTTATTTAGTGGGGCTAATAAATGAGCAGCTTTGGGAACAAAACGTCGATAAAAAAATTAAATAACCCGAGGGAAACGTCTTAATTGCGTGAGTGTAGTAGGTTGAGGAAATTTTAAAATGCAATCGACGCGATCCGACAAGGGTTCTATTCCTGATTCAGATACTTTAAAGCCTAAGAATTTTATTGAAGTTACACCGAAAATGCATTTAGAGGGCTTTAAAGATAGTCCATATTGTTGTAAGCGTGTGAATAAAATTTGTAAATGTTGTAAATGTTCTTCGGGCGAAGAAGACGCGACCAGAATGTCATCTACAAAAGCGAACACAAATGGAAGATTTCGCAAGACTTCATCTATGAATCGTTGAAATGTAGCAGCGGCATTGCAAAGACCAAACTGCATCCGAGTGCTTTCAAATAACCCAAAAGGTGTGATGATTGCACTTTTTTATGTACATCATCTGGGTTAATTGGGATGATACGCCTTCACGAGATCAATGTGAGAATAAATTTTTGTACCGTGAAGATTAGAAGTAAAATCTAAAATATTGGGAACGCTATAATTATCTTTAATAGTTTGAGCATTGAGTGCACGGTAATCGCCGACTGGTCGCCACTCTGTGCTGTCTTTTTTAGGAACCATATGTAAAGGTGAGGCATAATTACTTTTGGAAGGTCGCATATGACCTAGAGTAATCATGTTCTCAAATTCCGCTTTGCGATGCGGAGACGATCGGGAGCGAGGCGGCGAGCTTTAGCTGTTACAGGTCGACTATTTGTTTCGATGTAATGGACTACGGAATGTTTAATTTCTTGATCAGGCCGGGGAGGTTTTGTGATGTCAGGAAATTTTCTTAAAGTTCATGATAAACACTATCACCTGACACAGTTTTAATTGAATGAATTCTACTATTGCCTAAAATACAATGACATTTAATATTTGTCTCCGAGTCTAACAATGCTTGCTTACTTATATCCGGTACTAAACGGAAGTTGTACAAGAAATCAGCACCGATAATTGGGGTTGAAACGTTACCAACTAAAAATGTCCATTGGAAAATTCTCCTTAAGCCTAAATCCAAAAAGAAAGTGTTTGAGTTGTGTATACATGTATGGGTGATGTATTGGCGGCAGAAAGTGTCATTTGTGAATTATTTTGCCTTTGTGTTTTTGTTGCTGGAATTATGGACACATCAGATCCCGTGTCAATTAAAAATGTGACATTAGTACGTCTATCTCGAATAAAAAGGCGACGAGAATTTCTTGGCAAGGTAGTAGTCGCCATTATACCTAACCGGACTCGTTTTTTGAGAATTTACATGGAGGATGACATTTTTGAGCTGCTGAGCCAAATTTGTAATGGTACCAGCACTGCTCGTATGTTTTTGATTTAGAGTGATTACGTTTATGAAATGGGAGATTACGATTACGACTTCTGCTACGCGAAATTTTATCAATGCGCAAATTTAATTTTTTATTTCTTCAAGTACATGGCTTTCAATGGAATTTTTGTCTGAGGAAACGGAACAGGCACTTACCGCAATTGGCGTCACCTCCATGACTCGATCGGCTACTTCGGAAGCTTTCTCCAGTGTCAGCGGGCTTATAGCTGCAAGAATGGATTGTACACGAGTGGGCAGATGCTGCTGAAAAAGTTCAAGCATGAGGTCATCCGGAACGCTATGAGATTCCGCGCGCCTCCTCATGACGCGCAATAGTTCGCTGGGACGTCTATCTCCGAGTTCTTCTCCGATGAGTAATTTCCTGATTTCTTGATGGGATGATTCACCGCTTCTTTTTATTAGCTCCGTTCTCGCTTTTTCGTAAGGCTCCACAGGGTCGGGATTCATAATGACGTCACGAATGATGGTTGCTGCTTCCGGTGGTAAATGTGCGATGATGTAATTAAATTTTGTTTTGCTGTCTGTTATTGCCTTGGGACAGCCAAGTTGGAATGTGCTATCGCACATTGTGAACCAGAGAGCAGGATCGTGAAAGTTATATGCCGGTATCTTGACGGCGCCTACGTCATTCATTTTGAAGCTTACACGTGGTTACCAGTTCTTACGCAATATTTAGCTATTTCGTGAAAATTTTAAAAATAAAGCATTATTTTAATGCCATAATATCTTATTCATGCAGGTCACCATTGAAGGATATGTTGCGTTATTGTTCAATCAGGATGCAATCGGATAAAACTTAACAATCTTAACTTTATTGTAGACACATGTTATAAATCAACTGCGTGCTTAACACTAGTAGAGAGGTGTTGAATGGTTTATGAAGCGCCTGATTTCCGAAGAAATCTTAATCTTCTATCAGTCAGTAATTGGGGAGTGACTTTAGATCAGTAATTTGCCCTTTTTTGAGTTTAAAATATTAAGAAAATATGAGATTACAGTTAAATGAAGAATTGCCAGTAGTGAAACGTGGGGAAAGTGAATCGGTGCCTACCGACAAAGTCGGCGGAAGAGAGAACGATAGAGGAGTGGAACGGCGAACCGGTCCCCTCCTCCCGAAGGCGGCCGCCGGAGCGGTCAGCTTGGAGGGTCGGGGCGAGAGTTTCTCTCGACGAATCGGGAGACAGCTACTCGCGTGGGGGGCGGGGTAGGTTGGAGTAATGGGGTCCGAGACAGCTCGTACCCGTTATCGGTGAGTTGTGATGTGACGATAAAAAATGTCAATCTTTTCATGGGGTTGGGCTTTTCTAAGCTGTTTACCCAACTCAAGAAGAGAGGGGTTTTCAGCGAAGAACTTTTTCAGTTCGATGATAGCGTCCATGAACCCGAAGGTTCCGTTATCATCGTCTTCAATTTCATTTTGATTTCTTTTCCTCCTGGGGGGGGGGCTGGAGCTGTCTCGGGCTCATTGAGCGGGACAGGGTTTTCAGTAAGTGGTGCCATCTGTTGGTTACCTTTTAAGGCATTTGCGAAAGAGATGTCGTTTTTAACTTTAGATTGATCAGAATTAAAGGAGTTTTGGGGTTTGTTTCTGTTTAAGGGGGCACCTTTTTTAGGTTGAATTTTGGGATATTTCTCACAGCGATGCGAGTTTGCCAGGTGACCGGTTTTATTGCAGTTAATGCAGACAGGGTTTTCGATTAAATCTTTAATTGGGCAGTCGCCCGTTTTGTGCGGTTTCCCGCATTTGAGGCATCGGGTTTTAATATTGCAATTTTTAGAGGAATGGTTGAAAAGGTTACAATTGTAACATTGAGTCGGGCCTGGTCGTCTATTAAAGGTGTCAATTTTTACAGTTAGGTAGCAGCATTTTTCCAACTTGAAGATATCTGGGGAATCGGGTGATTTTTGAAGTTCCACCATAAAGATGGGGAGCTTGAATTTCGATTTTCTTTTGGTGAGTTGGGCGATCTTGGAAACAAGGAAGCCTTTTTCCGAAAGATCTTGTTTGATATCGTCGATATCTGCGGATATCGGTAGGCCTTTGATAACGATCTTTTGAATTTTGACGTCTTGAGGGAAAAGCGCAAAGAATTGTTCACCTTTTCCTTTAAGGAAATCGATGATTTCATTGCGTTCCTCGATTGAAATCGCAAAAATGCGTAAATATTCCCCAGATAGCTTTGAGCTGGTTTTGGGGTATTTTCTATTAATCTCTTGCATTATTAGGTTATAATTAGCATCAAATTTTAGGTGGATAGGGGGGATTTTTGGGGTGGCAACTGGCATCGCTTCGTTACTCTGAGTCAGAGAATCATCATTTCCAGAAAGGGTCTGGTACTTGTTGCTAGTAGGGATGGGTGCTGCCGCACCAAAGGAGTAATTTTGCAGAACTTTCTGCTTTTTAGTCACTTTGGTGGGCGCAGTAAAACCGTCAAGGCGGTTCTTCTTTTTTAAAGGATTCGGGGGGGGATTATCAACGGAGGTGTTGATACCTACTTTTTTAAGATCAAGTTCAAGTTTTTTCGAGGAATCTTTAAGTTTTTGGGCAATTATCGGGGCGTTAATTTTAGAGTGGTGCTGGCAATCTTCAATAGGGCAAAAACCAATCAAAGTCAACTCACCCTTGAGCGCTTCTATTTCTTCTGTCAAGTTTCTGACTTCCTTCAGAATCATGCTATAGCTATCATGATTTAATCGCATTATGCCATTGTCCATAGAGTCCAGGAGGTGTTGGTTTGCAGTCAGTCGGCTCTCTTTGATTATCAGGCACTCGAAAGTGTCGAGGATTCTCGAACATTTTTCCAGGTCCTCAGAATCGGGCGGAGGCGGATCGGTCTCCATATGCTCAAATCTTTTGCAAATGCTGGTTTCAATTATTGAGTTTTGAAAGAGGTAATCATGTGCTTGGGGGAGAGTCATGCGTAAGAAAACGATCAAGAGAGAGATTACCCATGAGCACAACGTATATATACTGCAACCCTAGCGGAGAAAACTAGTACTATTCTAGATGTACACTTCATTGTAAGGTGCTACCATCTAGTGAGTTAAAATATAGGATATGCTACAAATCTATTGCGAATGTTATGCACAAAACGAAGCACCCAACTAGTAACTCGCAATAATTTCTGCAGGCTGCTAAATTTTCTTAAATTAATTATTGAGGCTGTGTTTAATTCACATGCGAACGTAAACACTTGTTCTTCGGATTCACAGGGGTCGGTTGAAGAAAAGTCACAATTCAAGCTTTTCGGCCAGTTGTTTTCCGTCGTGCGAAGCCACTGAGGACCATGCATCCAAAATTGGCTGTTAATAATCGTCTCGAGATTCGCTCCACGAGAAACATAATCTGCTGGATTTTCTCTCCCACTGTAATGATGCCAATCAGACGGATCGGAATTTGATTGGATTTCTATTACCCTATTCGAAACAAACTGTTTATAATTTGAAGCTTTTCCTTTAATCCAATGGAGAGCAATAGAAGAATCACTCCAGAGGAAATATTTCAAAATAGGGAATTTAAATTTTGATGTTAAATATTTCAAAATTCTCGAGGCTAAAACTGCTCCCAAAAGTTCCAATCGTGGGAGGGTTAACTTTTTGAGAGGAGAAACTCTGCTTTTAGCGGTTATAAAACTCGTGTAAATATCGTCATTTGCAGTGACATAACGAAAATACGCCACTGCTCCAAATGCTCTGGGACTTGCATCACAAAATATGTGCAATTGCAAATCCTTTCCCTTATCTAAAGGATATGGAAAATATTTTCTTTCCAATGTTAAGTCGTTTAGAAGACAAACTTGAGAGCACCAAGTCTCCCATTTATTCTTTAACTCGGTGGGCAATTGCTCATCCCAGCCGAGACCGTATTCCCAAATTTCTTGCATTAAGCATTTTATTATTAACACAAATGGGGAAATAAAACCTATCGGATCAAAGACTTTTGCTGCTGTTTTCAGAACACAGCGTTTCGAATTCTTTAAATTTTTGATTAACTCAAGCAATGGTTGAGCATCTAATTTAAATGTATCATTATTTAAATTCCAAATAATTCCTAAAACCTTTAAAGGACGCTCACCCGATTCACAAACATCACCTATCCCGTTTTCGTTCCATAATTTTCTTAATTCCTTCGAATTAGTTTTAAATTTTCTTAAATTCATGTTAGCATCTTTAAGAATTTCAATCGCGTCTTTTGAGAGATCGAAAGCCTTATAAACGGATTCAGATGAACCGGCGAACAGATCGTCAACATATAAAGAAGTATTCAACAGTTCATAAGTTTCTCTATAATCTTCCTTATATTTTCGTATATGGAATTTAATCGTCGCAGCAAGTATAAAAAAGGACTCAAAGTCACCCCAAACGGTACACGATTCATTCTCATTATTTTGTACGATTTGGCATCTCCATCATTCGGAAACCAAAAAATCTTAAATAGTCGCGATCTTCCTCAGCTATTCCAATCGTTAAAAATGCCCCTTGAATATCACTACAAAACGCATGTTCATATTCGCGAAATCGCAAGATTACATCTATTATTCGGGGATTCAAAGGTGGACCCGCATAAAGGCACTCATTCAAAGATTTACAGTCTCTACCTTTCGAGGACGCATCAAAAACCATTCGAACTTTTGTCGTTTCTTTGTCTTTTCGAACCACAGCCGAATGAGGCATATAATAAGAATTAGTTTCGAAATGTGATGAACATTCCTCAACAATATTTTCTTTAATTTGATCTTTAACAATATTTTTATATTCATTATAAAGCCAATTATTGTCTTGCATTTTAATACTTAAATTACCGAATCTGCGCTTCGCTATTGCCCAATTATTTTCCAAATCGCTTGGTTTATCTTCCCAAAATAATTTAGTCTCATACATTCCGTTATTAAATTTTAAATTATTCTCAAAACTCGAAATATAGTCGTTATCGCTATCTAACATATTCTTTTCTGTATCACTAATTCCCATCGATTCTAATTTCCAAAATTGGGTTAAATTTTCATTTAATTGGGAACAACATTCTATTTTAAATACAGAAACGTTTTCTTTATAATGTACATCCATAGGCGATATTCTACCCTGGATTATTGTCCCGAAAATGGTATCTATCGCAAACAAAGTTTTTGTTAATTTCTCCTTTTTACCGGAATGAATCTGCCAAAAATATTGCGCCCCTATTAACAATGAAATCTCATCTCCATTCGATTCGTTTAAGTCAGAAAAGTGAACATTTTTACAACTAAGCGATTTCTTTAATTTATTCGCCGATACTTTGAAAGGAGTTCCGGAAATGACGTCCGTCAAAAGAGCGTCAATAGTGATCGTTTTTACAGAATCGTTAAGGTAAGGGTAATTTCCACAACTTCGTATTTTTTTTGAATGGGTGTTCTCGAACCGAATGTGTAAACCAATAAATTTTCTTCGCGTTTCACAGGAAGCTTCATTTCAGAGGCTACTGTTTTTTTTAAAAAACATCTCTGTGAAGCGTTATCTAACAAGAGATTTATTTCCTTTTTCTGCGATTCGTTTACCAATAAAGCCCTACACGTTTCGAGAAGAATTTCGTTAGGAGTTGTATTCACATTACAGCATGAGATACTTTTCAGGGGGGTGTCACATTCCAGTGAGGAACCCCGAACACCTGCGTTCTCCGAGGCGATCTTTTCGTCAACAGGGTGGTTTGTGGGGATGAAAGAAGTATCGCATATCAGTTCGGAGTGACGACCCTTACAATTAACGCAAACCCTAGCCTTTTTACAAGCCCGAAATATATGGCCTCGCGTGAGACATAGATAACAAATGCCGTTTTTCCTAAGAGATAATTTCCTTTCCTCGATTGATTTCGGACAAGAATCGGAACTATGATCATTTTTATTATCATTTCCCAAACAAAATACACACTTATTTACATTGACAACAAACGCGGAGGTCGTCGGGACATAAGTATTTTTATTTTTTCCATACGCTGAATCTACGTTATATTTATTAAATTTACTGTGTTTATAATTCTGCTTTTCGTTATAATAATTTCTAGTTTCTTTTCGGGGATTGGAATCATAAGAATTAAATTCTTTAGTTAAATGCTCATTTTTCTCGCGACATTGAATTTCTATTTTTAAGAAGTCTAATAAATCAGAAATCATATTCTCCGTTTGACCGTATGATTTTCGTGTGAACTCCAATGATAAATCCCGCGGAATAGATTTTAAAATTATTGGATACAATAGGGAACTATAAGTGTCCGGATTTACCCTACAGTTTTGTAATCCTCGAATATGGATTTCACATTCAGAATACAGTTTTCGCAAGCTCAAAATGTCATTTGATTTTCGCACAGGATTTAAATGTAATAATTTAGACATATGCGAATCAATAATTAAATCTTTTCTGCCAAATCGCTCTTTAATTATGTTTAATGCGATTGTATAGTTATTTGCACTTAAAGTTAAACCTCTAATTGCTATTTCAGCTTCATCAATTAAGTAAGATTTTAAATAATTAAATTTCTCAACGTCACTTAAATTTGAGTTATTGTGTATTGCTGCTTCGAATTGGGCAAAGAAATCACTAAATTTTAAAATATTTCCGTCAAATTGAGGGATTTGCAGTTGAGGGAGTTTTAAACTTGAAAATTGTTGTTCGCTTCTAGAACTTGTAATAGGTGTGTTTCTCGACTCAGTTTCTCTTTTGTTTAATATTTTATTGGCACGCACTTTACAAGTTATTATTGAATCACGGTATTCTTGTTGTTTTTCTATTTCCTTTTCTAGGTCATCCATATTAGTAAGAATCGTGATATCTTTGTCAACATTCTCAAGTTGTTTTTCTTTATCAATTAATTTTGCTAAAAGTTCTTCTATAAAATCGCTTGATGCATTTTCCTTCTCAATTTCAATTTTAATTGAGTTCGATAATTCTGTTGCCGCCCTTCTGACAGGTGTTCGAATTTTTTTAAGAACTTCGATATCCATTTCGTATAAATTAAATTTTCAAATTCAATACTGTTCGCAAGATTTCAACTACACTAATAGTTCGCAATAATTTATCTAAAGGCTGGTCCCGAGTTTCAGGCACCAAAATAATGTTCAAATTCAAACTTCTAAATAATTATTCAAATTCGTAATTCAAAAATTCAATTCGGATTCATGCATTAAAAATGAATAAATTGCTCTTACCTGTCAGAAGGAGAAGCGACGCACAAAAAACACCCCAGTCGGATCGAGGGACAAAAAACACGTTTTTTTTACAAAACAGGAACGCTATTTACACTAGAAGCAAACGACTACAGCGCCGCTAAACAGGAGTTACAACAACCTAGTTGCCAATTTTCAGTGTGTCATCGGGGTTGCCAACTTGGTGAGTTATTAATAGAGTTGGCAATATTGATGCAATATTTCATAAGTACCCTCCAATTTCCTGTGTTATACATGCTGAATTGGCAACCAGGTGCTTCGTTTCATATAACGTTGCCAATAGGTTGCAATAATATATAAGTAGGGGAAACCTGTGTACCTAGGGCCATATTTTTTCAATGCACAAAAACAGAGCTCCTGGCCTGTTTAAAAATGTGAAACTAATATGCACTCATCATTATTCTAACTATCATCCAATTGTAAATAAAAGTACTTAAAATATTAAATTCTGTGAAATAAAAGGTTTTAAAAAAATTCACAAATGGCCCTAGGTACAATATTATTGTACGTAGGGCCCCTTTCCCTGAAAGTTAGGTTTCACTCTGTAATTAATAGAAAACAAACATACACACATGAATTTAATAAAAGAAACAATATCAGCTAATATATTGATTTATCATGTAACCATTTAAATTGCAATGTGCCATATTATTAATGAATTGCACGTATTTTGATCCAACATTTAATTTTAAAAACGGGTTCCAAAAGTGAGTTGCATACATTGTCGTTCTGAAGCATCAACAGATTATGGTTTAGACAGTTTGAACACAATATTTCTGTTGCCAATTTTATAAGTTTCTTCTTTATCATAAAGAAACTTATTTGAACATGCAATATTCTTCAGAAATTTAACACTCTTATGTTCTTTTTTAACATCTATTACTTCTGCCATCTAAATATGTTTAGTTTTTTTGCCTTGTATTTTTGTTAAACAAAAGTCCCCCTTTTCAATAGCATCCCTTACATCAGTTACTGTAGAATTTGCATCATCAGTGTGGAATGTGAGAATCTTCAATATCTGATAATTCTTATATTATCTGCATTAGGTTTTGACCATTTTATTCAGTCAGAATTTCTAGGTATCTAAAAAAGTTAGGAATTTATAATTGCTCATAAAGAGAAAAATTGATAAATTAAAAATTTAATTGAAATATCGTAAAAATCTGATTTAGAATTATGTTATTTTTATAACTATAAAAAATTGGGGTTTTTTTGTTAATTAAATGAATTCTTATGTTTGTATAAGCAAAATAATCCTGAAAAATAACAATAATGGTTGCTAACATATTTTTTTCATAAATCAAGCATGTTGAAAGTTTCAGAACAAAATATACTCCTCTCATTTTAATAACATCCAATAATAATAAAAAAACTTGACTAAATCAAAATGGTTCAGATAATTAAGACCATTTTCCTCTTTTTATCATGAAAACTTTTTCAATAAAATAATAAAGAATATTAATTGCAATTGTACCTAGGTACTAGGCAACTATGTGGCCCCAGGTACAAGACTAGGTAATTTTATACAAAACGTCTTCTGCAGAAAATCCACATGGAGAGAGGATTTATTTAAAATCTTATGTAGTACTTAATGCTACAAACAAAATTATGTACAAGAAAAAAAATTCAAAGAAAATTTTTGACTTTGTACAACAATAAAAAGAGATGAGAGCTACAGAACTTTACTTCGGACTATGTAAATATGTTTTACATTTATAACTAACCACAGCTTTCTTTTGAAAAATTTCAAAATGAATTCCAAAGTAGGAATTGGTGTTCCCACTCACCCAACTGAGTAATAAAACTTAGAACTAAGTATTATTCAAATAAAATGGGGTGGCCCTAGATACACAGGTCTTCCTTACTCCGATTTCTTATGTTTTTTACTCGTATATAACATGCCTTCATACAAGAGTTTTTGTACCAAAGCTGTATTAATTTTTGGTACTTACATATTATCGCAACTTTATTGTCCAGATTATATGAAATTAAATACGTGGTTGTGTCAATTAAGCATGTACAACACATAGAAGATCAGGGTCGCCAACTTGATGAAGTATTCTGAACGTTGGCATTGTTGCGATAATATGTAAGTACCTAAATTTTCTCTACCTTCCTTTACCAGTAAGCTTAAGTCTATTTCAAAATTCATGTAAAATCCTTGCTCTAATAAAATATCCCAAAAAAAATTTATGGTTTATAATCATTCCAAATTCCGTAAGTTCTAGATCACATAGGCATGCTCACGTGACTTAGAAAAGGGAAGATTTTCAGATGAAGAAATTCTCTTCACACGGTTATGAGGAAGAATGAAATGTATAACAGCAAGTATGATTCCTCTACTGAAATCGATTCTAATTTAGAAATGGGAGACACTGTTGAAAATAAATGCTTTATATAGAGAGAAACAAAAACATTTGGGAAGAACGTAATTTTAAAGGAGACAACTGGTACACATCTTATCCACTTTCAGATGAACTTTTGAAGAAAAAAAAATATTGCTGGAACAATAAGAGAAAATAAAAAAGAAATTCCAAATTTTTTTTAAATTTAAAAAACAAAGTTTACTCCTATATGTTTAGTTTTAATAAGATAAAGATTTTTTTAAAAAAATTAAGATCCCGTGAAAACATCGCATTCACTCACGACTAGATTAAAGGAGTGTATAAACAATGTGCTGAATGCCCTTATAAAAAGAATAGAAAAACTAAATTTAAGAGTGAAAAATGCAATAAACATAATGTATTTCCTACTTTTCTTTCTTTTTTATACAAATTTTATGGTATAATCAGAACGTAAACATCCTTGGGGGTGTGAGATACCCTGCGCAAGAACTTTAGGCCATTTTTTTCGCATGAGTGATGCAGGGTTATAAGATAAATTAGTACTTACATACATGGCAATACCAATTTCGCATGTGTCATATGCGCTGAATTGCCAATCATATGATTCATTTCATATAATGTCGCCAAAAGGTTATGATAATATGTAAGTACTGATTAATCCAATTTAAACAATGTCGAACAATTATTAATAAAACAAAATATTCGTTAAATATTAGTAATCAAGAACATTTAATATTTATATGTAATGTCTAAAAATAAAAAGCATTCTTGAATATAGATTACATTCAATTTTACTAATTTTGCTCATTCTGTAATTTCTGTTCAGTAAATTTTGATTCTTTCAATATTCGAAAATGAGAGTGAAAGGAATCAAAGTATACTGAAATTGTTGAAGCTGTTTAAATAATTTTTTATTAGAACTTTAACACATTTTCCATAAATTTACTAATAAGCTAAAAAGGTTCTTTAAAACTTACAAGAAATTAGACTCCTAAAAATTATAGTTTAAAAAAAATAAAAAACGCTTTTATAGTTAATCGAACTAAAGAGGAAAAATAATTCTTAATATAAGAATAAAATGATAAGCGAGACAATATCATTGTGATAAAAATGTTGGGTGCTCAATATTAATTGTTATAATTTCTTACTAGTTCTATTCTGAAATGCCGAGTTAGTGTATAAATGTAGAACAAAAGCACCCCACACTTTTACCAGAATGACATTAATATATATTTTCTCGTTAATCACTTTATTCTTACATTATGAATTATTTTTTACTTTTTAGTTTAACTATAAAAGCGTGTTTTTTGGTTTTTTTAAACTATAATTTATTTTTCATTTTTTAGTTCGATCTACAATAAAAGCATGCTTTTTTAATTTTTTAAACTATCATTTATTTATTTCCATTTTCAAAGAAAGTGGGCAATTGTTTATATTATAATAAGAAATTACTGACATGAGTGTTTTCGCTTTAGAGTTGTAACGTAATCTTTTAGTAACCAAATCTGGAAATGGGAAATTGTTAATCGTCATGATCCTTATCAGGACAATGGAACAAAATTATTGTATTGTCATCAGTCCTTCAAAAGTGTGCAAAATTTCGAATTAATCAGACCTTTTAGAGTGGGTAAAAATATAGTTCAAAGATTCCGTTACATACAGGTGAAGCTTATAAAAGAGTAAAAAGGTTACTGATTGAAAACGAAAATTTATTTTGTAAACTTGCCTTTTTCAAACCATGCAAGGCATTTTAGAGTTCAATATGAAAGTAAAGCTAAAATTATTAAGATGATCAACCATTCTCCTTTTTTAGATCCTGTCCTTCCTCGAAAAGTGTCCTCCTTTTTTCAATATTTTAAAACAGATATGTTAATCTCTGTATTCAGAGATGAACCAAACATGTTTCCAATATGTCGAGGAATAGTCTGAAACAAATATCACAGGAAATAACAGTTTTCAATGGTGTTTTTTTACTTTATCGCAAGTAAATTAGGCAGATATAGAAAACTGTGTTGATTTTTTTATCAAAAGAAATGCCTGATATTAAAATCATTGACAATGGTCAGTTTGCAGACTGAATGTATATTTAAATTATAATAAAATTGAAACAACTGGAAAATCAACATGCCGAAATTGATAAGATGGGTTGAAATACTTAACCATCTCAAAAATAAACACATCCCATAAGAAAATTTAGTTATTCTTTTTTTTAATTAAATTGCGCTGCCCTGGAACTAATGCACCAGTTGAGTCTTTTCAGTTCGTAATTTATGGACAAGTCAGAAATCAAGATTGAATGTTTAGCTGCATTACTTATAGTAAAGATGAAAGTTAATTTTTTTGCCGCGAAATTTCCGATAAATTATAAAATATATTGAGAAACGAAAAAATGCATTTTTGTTTGAATTAATAAAATGTTTCATACATTTACGTTGTAACTTTTTCTTAAATTTTTCGTTCTCCTTTTCATTTTAAAAATCTGGTCACCTTAAAATTATTCCAAAGTAACAAAATTATTTGCCTGAATAATTTAAACAAAATGACTTTTTTTTATTATGAATCAAGTAAATTATATTACATTTATAACACTATAGTGTATATTGGTTACAGAAAAGGTTGTATACAACCTTTTCTGTAACCAATTCTGGCCGTTTCTGGTCAATCGCTAGCTTCAAACGGTCCAGTTGATGACAGTAGATTTATGAATTTAGTGTTTAGCCTTACGGAAGCAACTCACAACAAATTATTCCTTTCCAGTCCCACCAAATACACAGTAGAACCTTCCTGGCTGTTAGTAATGGTTTGGCCACCGTTTGAGCTGCTTTAGCGTGCTTTGACCACTATCGTTTTGGCACAATATTGTAGTACTTGACCCATTTCTCATCACCGGTCACCATCCTTTGAAGAAATGGGTCGATTTCATTCCGTTCGGCCCAGGCTTCGCAGATGGAAATTCGATCCATCATGTTTTTTGGTGTTAGTTGGTGTGGCACCTAAACATAGAGCTTCTTTGAATCCAACTTTGTGCGAATGGTTTAAAACTTTTTTATGGTCGATCTTTAGCTCCTGGGTGATACTATGACTACTAACAGGCCGGTCAACTTGGATTATTTCTGTGATTTTATCGACATTTTCGACGACGGGCCTGCCTGTGCGAGGTGCATCTTTAACATCAAAAATGCCTGAACTGAATCGACGAAACCAAAATTGCACGTAATTAGCTGTTACAGTATCGGCACCATTCACAATTTCAGCCTCCTGGCTTGCATTTTTACCTTTATCAAAGAAAGAATGTAAAATGTGTGTACTGAATTTTCTCTTTGTTGACTTCCATTTGTAACACTCTGTAACTCACAATTGAATGGACCAAACAAAAAACTACAAGATAATTTTTTTAGTGTGAAATGTCTCCTTGACAATGAGCATAAATTCGAAATTGTTTGATCGATACTCCACGAGATATCAAAATTACAGCCATCTACCGAAAAAATAATGGATTTCGTTTTCCCCAACCTAATATATAAAGAATTTTTCAGGCATGTTCCTGTAAAGTCATAAATTTTTCTAAATCAGGCTCTAAAATGTTTTATTAAATGGCATAAAATTTAATCATTTTGTTTTTATGACAATGCATGAATATGTTGTGGGTTTTTGTTTATATCAGTTTTTAGCTTGCAAAAGGAATTATAAATGTCTTAAAAAGCTTCATTCTTCCTGCTTGGAAAAATATTTTCATTAGTAGAAAAATTGTTACCGAAAAATATATATTTAATATCTTTTGACAATCCTACAATTTTCAAATTTTGCTTCTGCGTCAAACATATTTACTTATTTGTTCAATGAAACATACTAAAATGCAGATATTTTTGTAAAGTTTGTGGTATGAACTTTAACTGCAAAAAAGAACTAAAATGAAATATTAGTGTATTCTTCATTAAAAAAATGATAATGAACAAATAGAGCAATAGAGTTATCATGGATCTTACAGGATTTAATATTCCAATAAAAAGGAAAAGAATTTCCACTTTAAAAATTGTGCCTACTTTTGATATTTTAGAAGAGAGCATTGAGGGGAATCTACTTCCTTTGCTTCCCATTATTTTTCTTATGACATTTCCTATTAACATCATTAAAGAAAACGAGATGTAAACAGCTGATATCAAGTGCCAGGTATTTATTCCTGATCACAGCCACCGATTGAAGCCGCGCTTCCTCGCCACAGGTCCGAGGTTCAAATCCCGGGCTAGGAAGGGTTGACTGAGCATTCCATCCCTGTAGTGGCTTGCTTGGGAACTTAACACTGGGGGTTTCGTGTCAGTGAGTGAATATTAACGTCGCACTGTTCAGCTACACGAAGGCTTTTGGCGACGGACCTTGTCATTTTGAGCACCTCTTCTCCTAACTAACACACCAACGGGAGTACGTTTGAGCTCTCGACAGATTTAACGTGCATCGCTGCCCTACACGGCGGATCTGTAGTGGTACTGGGCTCGAACTCGAGACAAGTGAGCCATGATTCGATGCCTTGACCACTCGGCTACCGCGCCAGACTGACCACCTTACCGGAACATCTGCTCAGGGCCCTAGTCGCGTATACTGAGTTGGGCACAGTAGGCTTTGGCCCTCATGGGCTGTCGCGCCACTAAGTTAATAGTCACGGATTGTAACAGTTCCTAAGGATTTGAGGAGTGTATAAGAAAGGGTGATAATGACAATTGTGTCTAAGAAAAACAGCCTTCGTTTTAAATGATTGTTCTTATTGCGAAGGAGAAAGCGCACAGAAATAAAGTATTATTAAAAAGCTCGCAAGGAATTGGAATTATTAAAAATTTTAAAAAATGAGGCGTATGTGTATGCAGAAAAACCAACCAATACACCAACTGACTGCCTAAACATAATTCAGAGCCAGTGGCGCACACAAGGGGGGTCCGGACATCACCCCCCCCAAAGCCCTTGATTTTTTTCCGATTGATTATAATTCTAAGTATATAGTACGCGTAAAATTTAATTAAGTATTTGTTATTAATGATTAATTTTATTAATTAATGCTAATTATTTATTCAATAATTAGTTTTTTACTGTGTTTTGTTCCCGAAAATCGACACAATCAAAATGGTCATGATACAAGAATGGTGAACTTTCGACCCCGGACCCCCCCTTGAAAGATTCCTGTGTGCGCTACTGTTCAGAGCCGAACTAAAATTGCGAAGCTCATCTCATATGGCTGGACTGCGGCCTTACAGTATTGGGATCCCCAGCGATGAAAGGGCCGACCAAAAGGCGAAGCAGGGAGCCGAGTCGACCCAACCAGAAGCTCCCTTGACCCTCAGAAGAGCAAAGAGCATCATCTCCACATACATTGACAAATATACTGGCCCAAAAAACGAATTTTGGAAAGCTATGGGGGAAACTCTGACCACTGTGAGCCCAATCCCGAAGCCCCTGGAAAGAGCCGAATCTGTTGCCCACTTTCGTCTAACTACCGGACATGGCTTTTTGGGAGTATACCTCCACTGGCTTGGCGTGGCCTGCTCACTCTGCGGCCATGCCAGAATGGAGGGTGAGCACCTGCTCCGATGCACTGGACACCCGACTGATGACATTGTCAGTGGGTATTGGGAGGCTCGGCGTCAAATGGTTAAGAAGTCCAGCACGAGCGTTGCATAAATAAAGGATACATTCTGCACCCTGCAATGAGGGCGGTACTTGATCGATTGGCGTCGCACTGGGAAGCAACACTAGGTCGTTTCTTGACGAACTCAAAGTCGACACCTGAGCTGCCCAAACTTTCACACCTCCAGAATATTGAGCCCCGACAGATTTAAAGCGCTATACAAAGGGTCTTTAGTGGCACTAGGACTCAATAAAAGAACCACGCGCGCGACCACTGGTCCAACCAACAACAAAGTCATTTCATTACACGCTGAGAAAGTTAACAAATCGAAATTTTCTGTAAAACTTTTTATATTTATAGAAAATTAAAACAACTTTAATTGTTATTCGCTTTTGTACACGCAAATTGATGCATAATTAGCTGTGGCACATGCTACAAGGGAAGGGGGTCCCCGGGTCCGAACCCTCCCCCGCCCTCGATTTCTTTCTCTTTTTTTTCGGTTTATAATCCTATGGATAGTGTACGTAAAAGTTAATTAAGTATTGTTATTAATAATTAATGCAAATTATTCATGCAATAATTTATTTTTAGTGGTTTTTTTTGTTCCGGGAAATCGAAAAAATGAAAAGAATATATTTGACGGCGTATAGGGGAACGATACGGTAGACTTTCGACCTGAAACCCCTCATGAAAAACTCTTGTGTGCGCTACTAATAATTAGTAATTGAAAATATTTATGTAGGATTTTTCTATTGTATCAAATGAATTCACACAAAAGTCGCTTAAAAATCCGAAGGATGTTATGTGAGTGCAAAAAAAGGCCTTGCGTAATATGAGATTTCAATCGTAACACACTCACTACTTTGCAGAAGAAAAGCATACTCTGTTAACAAATGTTTATGGTAAATTTTAAAAGTATAAGATCACTTTATACGTTATGAATTTCTTTTCAGCGCGCATACAGTTTCAAAGAAAAACTCAAAAAATGTCATTTCCTTCGCTCTTAAGCAAGTGTTGACTCACGTCGCACCCTCAACACGAGGGCTGTTGGCGAAGGGGTTTAGAGATATGCCTTGTAGTTCTGAGCCATGGTCAGGTGACGAGGATTACATCTGAGCTAGAACCGCTTTCTCCGAACTTCCACCCCACGCCAATGGGAAGACTTTAAACCAAGACAGATTCAACATGCAACAACTCCTCTACACGGTGGGTCTCCAGTGGCTCTGGGGTTCTGAACTCATGACATGCCGACCTCGAGTCTGCGATCATTACCACTAGGTTCCGTAGACACAGCACCTCCTAAAGAATGTTGAACAGAGGGAAAAAAGGGAGACTTTCAATATTTTTACTGCATATTTCTCGGCACTTTTTAAATTTCAATTAAAAAAGTTTTTTGTTCAGAATAATTCTATTTAATTAAGGATGGCTCAGAAATCAGGTTTCCCTTGCCACTTGAGGTCCATATCCATATTCCGATTACAAAAGTCTGCCACAATATCCCCGGAGCAGATTGTTTTAAATCTCATTTGAGGAGGAAAGAATATTGCAAAGAAACTGCCGTTACCAATTTCAAAGCTCGACATTTCATCCCGCCCCATTGTAAAATAGAAATATAAAATAGTGCACCCCCTCACATTCTAATTTGGAGAGAAGCGTAAATTAAAACCTCATAACTCGCTAATTACTTCCGCTCTTAATTCAGGATTAACTTCCGCATAGGGGAGAATGAAAATCTTAATGAAATTATTCTCCGCCATTTTCTCTCCCCAACCGGGTACCTTTTTAAGCCTCGGCAGAAGAAAACCCCCGTTAATGAATTAATTGACGACCGAACATTATCTTTCCAATTTAGCGCGGAGTATTATTTTCCCTTGTGTCTGAAATTCCCCCCAAAAAACATTCTTAATTATAAATAGTGGTGTGAGATTTCGAAATTACGTGGCTTGGAAGATTCGATTAAAAACACCATTGTCCTTTCTTACAAATAAGATGAAATCGTTGGAATGATCAGGTTTCGAGATTTTATTGTTACTGACGCCAAAACACACCGGACAACTATTTCCTTTGGTAATTCGATTGAGAGATTTTTGAAACTCGCCTTATATGTCAAATAAATAAGAATTCAAAAATTTTTGAAGGTTTTGATTTATTGCCAAAGACTCTCGCGAAAAACTTTGGGAAATTCAAAAATGTGATTAAAGGTAATTTGTTTTTAACTGTCATTCCGTATTAATTCTTGAAAAAGTTGAAATTTTCCAACAATCTGGTATCGTTTTTATCTTACTACTTTAATCTTAGTACTATCTTAGTACTTTATTTGTCTCGCGTTATCCCTACAAAAACATATGTTTAAATTAGGTAAAATTCGTTGATTTTGTTTTAAAAAATTAAATTGTGCTCAATGTTATAAAACTATGAAATTTCTAATGCAAATAATTGATTGTACTCTGAAGCTTCACCAGGGTAATCGTAATACTAACCGCTACTTGCATGAGGGAGTTAGTTTTTATTAACGCACTGTGAACCAACACGAGGGGTACTGGTGCCGAACCGCATAATTTTGAACCACGGTGACACCTGAGCTGGTATCCCACTCTAATTTCCACACCACGCCAATGGGAGGACTTGGAGCCACGGCAGGTTTAGCCCCTCTAGCGGCAGTTCATCAGTGACACCAGGACTCAAACCTGTGACACGCTAGCCACGAGTTCGTGACCGTAACCGCTAGGGTACTGCGGCCACCTAAGTGCCAGTGAAACCAAAACCTGATATAAAACCCAGAAGGGAGTGGGCTCTCCAAATGATTGTTAAAAGCTTTCCAACTTCTCGGTTAGCAATGTTTTTGTGGAGTTGGAATCTTATTTCATGAAAGGAGGGCGTATAAAATGCAAATGTGCTCAGAAATTTGAATCAAATCGCAAACTATTCAAACGACGTGGTGTGGAAGTCAGGAAAGTGAAATCCAATGTTGGCTTGTTCTACTTGTCATGTGTGGGTAACCTAGTGGTTAGAGCATCGGATTTCAGACCGAAAGGCCTGGGTTCGATATCCTCCGAGTACACACGGAGTACATGCTCGTTAAATCAGTGGGTCCGAAAGTCTTGTGGACTGAATCACGAGTGCAGGGGGACTGGAGAATATTTCCCTCCCCTTCAGTTCCATGCCTAAATTGTGGAGGTGGAAATCGGTGATGTCACCATCTATCGTCCCTTCGGGGAATTTCGCCGAGCTAATTCATACTGTCACCCGTATGGTGCTCAAGGCCAACGACAGGCGTACTTCTAGCCCCTTGCCACAATGAAGTCAGACAGGTGACATTAGAAACAGCAACCAACAACAACTTGTCATGGGATTGTGGTTGGAAAAGAAACGAAGAGAAGCAGTTGAGAGGCTGTAGAGCAGGGGAGTCAAACTCAAAAGCGTTAACTCGGGCCAAACAAATAACTTTAGGCGGTTCGCAAAAAAAATCAATATTCATAGAAATGTAGATTTATTCCAAATAATACAATATAATAAACATATATAAAAGAAATAACATTCATCTCCTGGCACTTGTCATCTCTTTTCTGCTGCCATCTTTCAAGTTTCGGAAGAAATTTCTTTTAATTTTATTATGTGGGGATGTATTGGCCGGGCCGCAAAAATGTTCGTCGTGGGCCGCGAGTTTGACACCCCTGTAGAGCAAACGAAACTATGATATCCTTTTTAGGCATCATGTCCTTAAGTACAGATGAAAAGACCCGTTTTTTAAAAGAAAAAGATCTACCGTAATAAATTTTTAACATTGACAGTATGTGTAATTTAATTCTAACATATGACAGAAAACATGAAACTAATTTAAGTAATAAAAAACCAAAATATAAATTATAATCTATATATATGTATAAAGGAGAAAGGCGACTCATTCACTCACTCACTGACTGACTCAATGACTAAGCACGATATCTCCGGAACTATTACACATACAGACTTGAAATTTGGTATAGGTAGGTTCCTTTCATGGAGTAGACGTCAGCTAAGAACGGATTTTGCAAAGTTCGAACCTCAAGGGGCGTTACGGGGGTTTAAGGGGTGTTATAGATAATTATTTCCATTAATAAACTATTAGATGTACAGTCGTGAAAAACTTGGTACACAGATTTCTTTCATAAAGTAGAGATTCCCTACAGAATGATTTTTACGAAAATCTACCACCAAGGGGCGTTAAGGGCGCTTAAGGGACGTTATACATAATTATTTCCATTTTTAACCTATTAGACGTACAGTCTTGAAATTTGGTAAGCGGATTCTTTTCATAGAGTGCAGATCCACTACAGAATGGGTTTTGTGAAAATCGACTCCCAAGTGGCGTTGTAGAGAATTAAGTGGTGTTATAGGCAATTTTTCTCCTTTTTTAAAACTATTAGACGTAAAATCTCAAAATTTAGTAAGCTGATTCCATTCATTGGCCGCAATAAGATGGACTTTGGGAAAATCGTTTCCTAAGTGGCGTTGCGGGGGCTTAAGGGGCGTTATAGATAATTATTTCCATTTTTAAACTATTAGACGCACAGTCTTGAAATTTGGTAAGCGGATTCCTTTAATAGAGTACAGATCCACTACAAAATGGGTTTTGTCAAAATCGACCCCAAGTGGCGTTGTGGAGAATTAAGGGGCGTTATAGGCAATTAACTCCTTCTTTAAACTATTAGAAGTAAAATCTCGAAATTTAGTAAGCTGATTCCATTCATTAAGTAGAGATCCGCTATAAGATGGGTTTGGGGAAAATCGTTTCCTAAGTGGCTTAAGGGGCGTTATACATAATTATTTCCATTTCTAAACTATTAGACGTACAGTCTTAAAATTTGATAAGCGGATCCCTTTCATAAAGTACAGATCCCCTACAGAATAGGTTTTGTGAAAATCGACCTCAAGTGGCGTTGTGGAGAATTAAGGGACGTTATAGGCAATTAACTCCTTTTTTAAACTATTAGACGTAAAATCTTGAAATTGAGTAAGCTGATTCCATTCATTGAGTTGAGATCCTCTATATGATGGGTTTTATGAAAATCGCTTCTTAAGTGGCGTTGCGGGGGCTTAAGGGGCGTTATAGATAATTATTTCCATTTTTAAACTATTAGACGTACAGTCTTAAAATTTGGTAAGCTAATTCCTTTCATGGTGTAGAGATCCGCTGCAAAATAGTTTTGGGGAAAATTGATTCCCAAGGGTCACTGAGGGTGATTAAGGGGCGTAATAGATAAATATTTCCGCGTTTCAACTAATAGAACCACCTGCTTGAAAATTAGAAGGTATGTTACCTTCATGGAATAAAGTTCCTTTTACAAAGATTTTTGCGAAAACGGACCCCCGAAGGAGTGAGTTTGCGAGGGATTAAGGCATGTTATAGAAAAATTCCTGTTTTTGAATTTAACTCACTTACTTGAAATTTGTTGAGCACTTTTTTTTTCTTTAGTTGAATAGAGTTCCATTAAGAATGGATTTTAGGGAAATCAACTCCAGGGGGAAGCGGGGAAAGTTATTGGGGCGTATTGATAGACAAAATTCCCGTTTTTGAACTGCTAAGACTATAATAATAAAATTTGATTTGCATGTCTCTTTTGTTGAATTGGAATCCGCTAAGAATGCTGTCAACGAGGTATTGATGATAAAAATTCCGTTTTTGCTCTGTTAGATTTAGACTTGAAATTCAGCACGCATGTTTATTTTATGGAGTAGAGATCCACTGAAAGTTGCTTTGGTGGAAATCCACTTGATTATTAGGTTAAGTGAGCGAAAAAAATCTTTCTACTTCGAATTTAGACATAAATAGAAATTAGATATTATAATTTATGTTCTTTTTATATCAAGGGGTGAGAGTGTAACTGCTATAAATATATTTTTCAATACAATCGAATTCTTAATGCTAGATATCAATAATTAATATATATGTAAACAGTATACATATATGCAACATCGTGAAATACCCAGTGAAGCGGGTGGGTAACGGCTAGTATATATATGTATATATTTATATATATATACACTGGCCTCAAAAAGTTAAGGTACAACATGTTTTTCGAAGCTCACCATAAAAAAAATGGCAGTAACAATAAAATGCATAGTTTACATGAATGATAATAACGAACTTTAAAAACATTAATGCAAAAACGATTCCTACCACTTTTATTTTATAGAAAAGAACGTATATTTATGAGTGAGAGAAAAATATGCAAATATCAAGCTATCGTACTTTTGTGTGTAAGTTGTGTTGATTTTCAACAGTTGTTGGCAGTTTCGGTGACAATAGTCAATAGAGTTTAGAAAATGTCTCAGAGACGTCGTTTACCCAATTCGTTAAGGTGGCGGGCAGTTGGATGTATGGAAATGGGATTGTCGCAGGCTGATGCTGCTAGACGTCTCAATGTGTCTCGTAGTGTTGTTCAGCGACTTTGGGATCAATACCAATCCGAAGATTCTGTGTCCAGAAGACCTGTTCCAGGCCGACCACGAGCTACAACACCTGCAGAAGACCGTTTTCTAGCTCTTTCGACACGAAGAAGAACCACTACTGTGCCGCAGCTCGTTGCAGACCACTTTCAAGCATCAGGAAGAAGAATCTCCGCTACTACGGTGCGAAATCGTCTTCACAATGCAGGTCTGTATGCAAGAAGACCAGTTGTGTGCGTTCCCCTCAACGGACGACAGCAAAGGAACCACTTATGCTGGGCAAGAGAACATGTTTCTTGGACGCAGCAACAATGGGCTTCTGTGCTGTTCACAGACGAGTCCAGATTTACAATGGAGAGTGATTCAGGGCGTCTACTGATCTGGAGGGAACAGCGCACTAGATACCATCAATCCAACACTGTTGAAAGACACAGTTATAGAGGTGGTGGAATCCTGGTTTGGGAAGGAATCTCGCTCGGTGGCCACACTGACCTGCATGTGTTCCATGGAGGAACCGTAACTGGTCTTAGATATCGGGATGAGATCCTTGATCCATATGTCCGCCCATATGCTGCTGCTATTGGTAACGACTTTATTCTGATGGATGATAATGCACGACCTCACCGAGCTCGGATTGTTGAGGAGTATCTGGAGGATCATGGTTTGGAACGAATGGAATGGCCAGCTCGATTTCCAGACCTGAATCCGATAGAACATCTTTGGGACTATCTTGGCAGAGAGGTTGCTGCTTTAAATCCTCCTCCAAGGTCGTTATATGAGCTGAAACAATGCTTACTCTGTGTCTGGTCTTCGCTTCCTATTCCGGTCTCCGACAACTTAATAAACAGCATGGGAAATCGATGCCGCTAATGCATTCAAGTTAGGGGTGGACACATTCCTTATTAGAACCCATTTTTGTATTGTTTTTATGCCATTTTACCACATAACACTGTGATGTGCTGTTTTCTCCAAGAATGGACTTTTCCGCAGAGATTGCTTTTTTTGTTATAAATCGTTTTTGCAATACACTTATACAAATTTCTATGACGCATTCAATAAAAAACTATTTAATGCACATATCCTCCAAATTTTTTGTTTCTACATTCATTCATTTGCAAATTAGACACAAAAACCCGGTTGTACCTTAACTTTTTGAGGCCAGTGTATATATATACTAGCCGTTACCCACCCGCTTCACTGAGTATTTCACAATGTTGGGTAAATGTATACTGTTTACATATACATGAATTATTGATTTCTAGCATTAAGAATTCGGTTTTATTCAAAAATATATTCTCGCCTCTTGATATAAAAAGGACATAAATAAAAATATCTAATTTCTATTTATATCTAAAATAGAAGGAGAAAGATTTTTTCGCTCACTTAACCTAATAATCAAGTGGATTTCCACCAAAGCAACTTTCAGTGGATCTCTACTCCATAAAATAAACATGCGCGCTAAATTTCATGTCTAAATCTATTAGAACAAAAACGGAATTTTTATCATCAATACCTCGTTGACAGCATTCTTAGCGGATTCCAATTCAACAAAGAAGCATTCGAATCAAATTTTATTATTGTAGTTTTAGCAGTTCGAAAACGGGAATTTTGTCTATCAATACGCCCCACTAACTTCCGCCTGGAGTTGATTTCCGAAACATCCATTCTTAGTGGAAATCTATTCAACTAAAGAACCGTGCGCAATAAATTTCAAATAAATGGGTTAAATTCAAAAACAGGAATTTTTCTATAACACGCCTTAATCCCTCGCAACCCCACTCCTTTGGGGGTCCATTTTCGCAAAACTCTTTGTAAAAGGAATTTTATTCCAGAAACGGAACATACCTTCTAATTTTCAAGCAGGGGGTCTATTAGTTGAAAAGCGGAAATATTGATCTATTACGCCCCTTAATCCCCCTCAGTGACCCTTGGGGATCAATTTTCCCCCAAACTATTTTGTAGCGGATCTCTACACCATAAAAGGAATCCGCTTACCAAATTTTAAGACTGTACGTCTAATAGTTTAAAAATGGAAATAATTATCTATAACGCCCTTTAAGCTCCTGCAACGCCACATAGGAAGCGATTTTCACAGAACCCATCTTATAGCGGATCTCTACTTAATGACTGGAATCAGCTTACTCAATTTCAAGATTTTACGTCTAATAGTTTAAAAAAGGAGACAATTGCCTGTAACGCCTCTTAATTCTCCACAACGCCACTTGGGGGTCGATTTTGAATAAACCCATTTTGTAGCGGATCTCTACACTATGAAAGGAATCCGCTTACCAAATTTCAAGACTGTACGTCTAATACACTGCTGGACAATTGCTAAGGACGGATAACACTATCATCCATAGCAACCACAAAATGAAAGGAAGCAAAATGTGGAAAATTAGAATAAGTGCGGGATATTAGTAAGAAGTATGAGTATGCAAATTTTTTTCCACGTCTGTTCATCACGTGATAGCGTTCATAAGAGCTTTAAAGGTTTTGACGCGTGTGGACAGTTGTTGTTTCAAGTCAAACTTTTACAGGAAAGATTTAATAGACGAACTTAAAATTTTTGGCATGTCTTCCCGACATCACATAGATGATTTTATGCGTGGCCGAATTATTGGAAAGATCGAAGAAGGGCGAAAAATAACAGATGTTGCCAGGGAGTTCGACATCGCTTACAGCGTTGTTTCACGGCTGTGGAAGTCATTTAAAACTACTGGAATGTGTAGTAGACGGCACGGGGAGGCCGTGTTAGAAGTACGACGCTTGCAGAAGACAGATATATCGTCCTATTAGCAAAAAGGAACAGGCGCACCACAGCTCAGCAGGTGGCAAATCAGTTTCTTGCTGCCTCAGGAAAGCAGATCTCCCGAAAAACTGTTGCCAGACGTTTGAGGGGAGGAGGACTATACACACGCAGACCTGTTGTGTGTGTCCCATTGACCAGACAGCACCGTACTGCCCGTTTGCAATGGTGGCGTGAGCATCACAATTGGACTGAACAGGACTGGGCATGCGTACTATTCTCAGATGTGAGTAAGTTCAGTCTGTCATCGGATTGTAGACGCCAACTGATCTGGCGCGAGAGTGGTACTGCTTATCGTCCAGAAAATATCCAGGAAAAGGACCGATATCCGACATGCAGTATCATGGTGTGGGCTGGCATCATGATCAATGGCCGCACACACCTACATGTGGTTGCGAATGGGACTATGACGGGCCAACGATACATTGATGAAGTTCTACTTCCTCATGTTCGTCTTTTCCGTGGTGTTGTCGGTGATAAATTTGTTTTTATGGACGACAACGCAACATGTCATCGAACACTCGCTGTTCAGGATTGTCTAGACAGTGAGGGTATTCAACGTCTGGTATGGCCAGCGCATTCTCCAGATCTAAACCCCATTAAAATGTGTAGGGTGCTTTGGGGAGGCAAGTTGCTGGTCGAAACTATCCTCCGACAAACAAGAACACCCTCATCCGTTCACTCACAGAGGAATGGGATAAATTGCCTCAACAGCGGCTGGATAATGTTGTGCAAAGTATGGTACGACGTGTGGAATGTTGCATCACACTCCACGGTGGACATATCCCGTACTGATACCTTTCTTGAAGGTGCCTGCTGACTTTTAGATGCAATGTTCCATTTCTCCGTACGCAGATCAAATGAACATTTTTTTTTCTTTCAGATGTTTCACAGATTTTGTACTTTCCAGAACAATAAGTATTCTTTATTCTAATGTCTGAACAGTGTGGCAACTATATTTTATCCTATTAGGCCTCATGTCTCGCTTAATATTATGCTACATAGCAATTTGTGATCCGTCCTTAGCAATTGTCCAGCAGTGTAGTTTAAAAATGGAAATAATTATGTATAACGCCCCTTAAGCGCCCTCAACACCCCTTGGAGGTCGATTTTCGTGAAAATCATTACGTAGGGAATCTCTACTTTATGAAAGAAATCTGTGTACCAAGTTTCACGACTTTACATCTAATAGTTTAGTAAAGTAAATAATTATCTATAACGCCCCTTAAACCCTCGTAACGCCCCTTGGGGTTCAAACTTTGCAAAATCCGTTCTTAGCTGACGTCTACACCATGAAGGAAACCTACCTACCAGATTTCAAATTTGTAGGTTTAATAGTTCCGGAGATATCGTGATTAGTCAGTCAGTCAGTGAGTGAGTCGCTTTTCTCCTTTATATATGTAGACTAGAGGACCCGACAGACGTTGTCCTGTGTACACACATCTTAAATTCAAAAATTTTAAATTTTTATGAATAAGCTTTAAATGAATGGCTAAAAATCAATGTTCGACGCCAACTTACGTCTTTTCCAATTCTTACTATTAGCTAACGATCTCTATACATTTTTTATTTATTTATTTATTTATCTTGGAGGAATTTTCAATCGTTAATAAAATACATTTTAAAGCCCTCAATTTAGCTGAAATGTAATGTACATGATTATTTTGGATGGCAATACAATAATTTAATTATAATTAATAAAAATTAATTTTTTGACTAAAACTAATTATTTAAAAAATTACAAATACAGCCCCGTTGGCGACTTATGTCAAATTTTGAAAAGGTTTTTTTCTCACGTGTTAAAGCATTCAGTTGAAAGGAAATTTTATACACACGATTGTTTTGGATGACAATACGATACTTTAATGATAATTAATAAACATTAATTACCACTTAATGTTGTGATTCTGTCCTATGTAGATACATATTTATATTAATTGCAACTATTTAATAAAAAGTAGCTAAAATAAATTTTTTCTTGGTTGATCTAAGTAGGAATTGATTTAAAAAAATTTTTATATTACTTGTGTGTGTGTGTGTGTGTTTATAACAATAGTGTTGTTACAACAATGCAGGTGAATGTTGAGTTGTATTTTTGAATGTTTTTTAATTAATATCTTTTTAACTAATTGCGATATCGGACCGAATTGTGAATCTAAACCATTCTCGAATTTACTTGAACCCACACAAAAAATTTCATCGAAATCGGTCCAGCCGTTTAGGAGGAGTTTAGTGACATACACATGCACAGATTTATATATATATATATATATATATATATATATTCTGCTAAGAGAGAGAATTTCATATTATCATTTAAAATCATTATAAACTAAACATAATTTAGCAAATATATTCTTCAAAGAAATCTGAAACCGAATAAATTACATATATATGTTTATAAGTGTCACGAGTTCGAGTCCTGGAGTCGCTGAAGATCCGCCGTGTACAGGGGACCACTACACGTTAAATCTGTTGAGGTTCAAATGTCCTTCCATTGGTGTTGTGTGGAAGTAAGAAGAGGTGGGGAGGGGCGAGCTCAGGTGTACTCGTCACTTGACCATGGTTCAGCGTAATTCTGAACCATGGTCTGCAACGAAGTGCAGCATTCTTACGTTCCATTTTGAGGTAAAGGTAAATAATCCCGATGGGTAAGGCCAAATGAGTTTCAAAATCTTCTCCGTGTGGAATTGACTTGAATGGAACACTAGTTCACATCTTCGTGACAGTGGATCGAAATATGTCCATCGTGAAGCTTCCTCGTGCAAAGTGAAACGATGACCAAAGATAAATCCTGGTAGAAAGAGAAGTCGGGGCTATAAATGGCGCACTTTCTGGAAGGGGGATTCACCAAAGCACTGCCCCCGATGATCTTCTCCGACAAGTAACGCCGTCACACCCTTGAGCAGACGTCTTCTATCTCGGGGGGCGCAGAGATAATTCAAAAACCAAAAGAGAGCGAACGCTATCAGTCCTTTCCAGTCCACCGATCTGCGTCGGCCGCTCGGACGTCGTAAAGCAGCGCTGTCCGGTGACACCAAGACTCGTAAACGCCGATTTAGGACGTCGTAAAGCGGCCTTAGTGACGGCCGCGGCAAGATTCGGACACGAGCGCATTTGGCGCCGCCTTACGCATCGCTCGCCAAGAATCCTTTCTTCAGGTTTCGATTCTGATGTATCCTTATCCTTTAAAATACAAGCAAGGTCGTTGTTCACGCTACGAAACACAATGATATGTAATCATTTTAAGGTATTCGACTACTTGCGACAACTTTTTTTTTAAAAATGGAAATTTTTTGTGGTTTTTAGATTTATTTAGTACATTTTAAGAAAAAAAGTGTAAAATTAAGAGAAAAAATATATTGCTACTAAAATGGGGGTAAAAATTGACAAAAGTTACATGAACAGTGCCCGCTCTGTATAAATAGTAAATGAACAAAGTCTCAATTTTTCAATTTTAATATATTACTTTTCTATTCCTTTTTGAAATGACCTTCAGGATAAGAGATATTTTAATTTTTACAAAAACTAGAGCACTTTATCTTAGTTATTATAAGAAATTACTTTAAAAAACAATGATTTTATTCACATAAAGAACTGTAAATTTTGTAATAAAATAGTGATTGATGAATTTGAAGGTTAAAACACTTCAACTATTATACAAAACAAAAAATTTCAGCAAATTATTTTAAAAACTTTTTGAGCAATCGTTGTCCCCGTTTGAGCTTTTCGAAAAAAAAAAACACATTTCGAGAAAAAAATGTAAAGTAATAGCATCTGTTTTTACTAAGATATTTGTAGTTTCTGTTGTAGAGTGAATGGAAAATAATAAACTTGGTATTTTTATGAAGCTAACAAGATGGCCTATAAAATAAAAAATCGTAAGAAAAAAAATTCGTCAATTTTTTTTAAAAAATCATGATTTTAGGGTAGTTGGATACCTTAAAGGAGAATATTGCAGACTTTGATTTTATTTCATTTGTATCGAGATAGTTGGGTTATAACAAAAAGCTCTCATAGAACATGAGCAATAGCGTAGCTAGTGTGAGCCCTGAATCAAAATTTCTTGATGGCCCTTTTTTGGCCCCTTGACGCTTTGCGATTGTTTGCTAACACATTTTGGGATCCCGTATCATTGATACAGCGGTAACTACACCCCTGGACGCGAGCCACGGTCAAAGGACACCTGAGGTGGCGAGTTTCTCTTCATAAACACTATATGAAGATTTTGAGTCTCGGTCGAAATCAATACATAATATGACGTTTTTTCCGTGATAAAATGAGATCTTGGCCGGCGCTATCCGAAAATATGGATTCTAGTACTATAAAAAAACCGTGTAGATAACTTATATAGCACTTTTAATCTTTTAAGACTCACGTTGACGTGGTGGGAAAGTTTGGAGAGTGGGGGCCGATTTAAATGTCGTCCTCATTACTAGACCAAAGTTCGAAATGATGAAGTGATTTACCTACAGACTTCATGATACTTTGAGGGAAGGAACGATAAATTCAGAGATAAAAAGTAAATTTTAAAAAAATGGAGTGAGAGATATGACCCTATTGACACTTTAGGACCCCTCCTCCTTCTTCTCTGCATTCGTACCATGCCAATGAGCAGACTCTTTGCACCTTAACAGATTTAACAAGCACGAGTCCCTCTACAAGACCTTCCCTTAGTAGAGTCAGGACTCGAACGCGCAGTCGACCGAAATATCGCTCACCGTGATCTCGAAACCCTGACCACTCGACTTGCATCATTCACACCTCAAGTCTACGATGCAATTGCGCCAGACCTCTGGATATTTTTCGTTATCAGTAGTGAGTCCGTCGCCCAGCCAGTATGGCAGCTATGACCCTCGGTTTGTAACCCAGTGGGTTCGGGCTCGAATCCCGAGTAAGACATGGTTGTATCTTCTTCGGGAAGGAAGTCGGTCTTTCGCCTGTAATGGATTCCCGTGTCGAAAGGAAAGCAGCGCACCCCTTCTTGTTATATGCTGGGATCATCTGTAATAAATGTGTATATTCTTCTGTTGATTTCTGTTCTTCACTTGTATTTTATATGTTCTCAGGATAAAAAAAAACACACATCAACAACAACAACAGTAGTGAGTCTAGTCAAGACGAAGTGTTAATTTCTCCATTGACTGTTGCATGGAATTATCATCAGGATTGCATAGAATTCTAGTTGGGAGGTAGCTCACGTGCTGTCCTTTTTATGTAATTAGTGTGGTAGTTAGGAAAGAGCAAGGTACCAGCTCAGGTGTCTTTCTCGTCACTTGGCCGAGGTTCAAACTTGCGAGTTCCTCGTGTTGCTTTAGAGTGCGATGTCAGTAGCGCACACAGGAATTTTTCAAGGGGTGGGGGTCCAGGGTCGAAAAGTCCACTATTCTCGTATCATGTTCCAACACGCCGCCCACATATTCTTTTGATTTTGTCGATTTTCAGGAACAAAAAACAGAAAAAAATTAATTATTGAATAAATAATTACCATTAATTAATAAAATTAATTATTAATAAAAATACTTAGTTAAATTTTATGTATTATATACATAGGATTATAATCAATCGAAAAAAATCAAAGGCTTTGGGGGGTCCGGACCCGAGGATCCCTCTTTGTGTGTGCGATGTTAATATTTCTCCCTCGCTGACTCTGTCCTTATTACTTAACTATGCCTCAAAATTTCTCGATTACTCCTCGCGCAGTTAATAGAGTTACAGTTTATATCTTTATGTGAGATTTGGAGCAACAAAGGCTATTATTCCAATCCTCGTGCAATTCTAGAGCTGTATTAACCACCCAAATCTAGCTACCATGCTTCATTTCAGTTTGTTATAATATAATTGTCACATTCAAAAGATCTCAAAAATGCTTAGTAATTCTGATTCTTGCATCGTATATGAATAATAAAAAATATAATGATATACTAAACTTAACCAGGGTTTCGAACCGGATTTGAACCGAAAACAAAATCAGTTTATTTTTGTGTGTCTTCTATATATCTTCAATCATTTTGTTACTGTAACCAACTAATCAATACTTTCTAATTTAACGTCAACCATATAATGATCACCTTTACATGAACATTGTTTCTCGATTTTCTGTTTTGATGTTCACTGGTGCTTTTCAGTTTCGCATGAAACTACTTATAAAAGGCAGATTTAATTCAGGTGAATGAACTAGAGGATTTTTTTAAAAAAGTTATCAGTCTGAGTTATACAAGTATTTTTCGCATCTCAGCATGTGATCATCCACAGATGCTTGCATAAACTGCTTAGATAGACACACCAGAATCATGAATCTAGTTGTCAAGTGAGTGAATGAATATTAACGTCGCACTGTTCAGTTACACGAGGGCTTTTGGCGATGGACCTCGTCATTTTGAACCATGGTCAAATGACAAGGATGACACCTGAGCTGGCACCCCCTCTCTTAGCTACCACACCAACGGGAGAACATTTGAGCCCTCGACAGATTTGACGTGCATCTCTCCTCTACACGGCGGGTCTTTAGTGGTACTGGGTTCGAACTCACGACAAGGCCAGCCACGATTCGACCACTGGGCTATCGCGGCCGAACCTAGCTGTCAAATGCGATTTTGACAATGGATAACATTGTCAATGCTCCCCGTTCGTATCGTACATGCTGGTTAATTGCATCGAGAACCGATTAAAAAAAATAAAATCTAAATTTAGATAGAATTACTTTTTTTTATTTATGACAGAATTATATTTTTAGTGTGAATAAGAATATACGTAAAATAAAAGTATTTATTTGGAACTGAACCGATTTTTTTTTTAGTTGAATCGGAACGAAAAAAATTACAGTTCGAAGCCTTGAATTTAACTGCTAGTTATATCCCATATATCTGCTTCCAATTTTTACCAGTCCTAATCTGTGTGTTACAACTTGGATTAAAAACTAATCAAAATTTTATCGGAGCATAAGGCGTTAGCCAAGTCTCCACTATTTCAGTGTTTTCACTGAACTGAACTGAACTACCAGTCCTAATACACTTAAATTAACCGCGGACAATACTATTCTCTGTATTGTATAGATCGTTTCTTATTCGAAAATCGAACATGCGAGGGAGGCGAAACTCGCCAAAACACGGAGGATTGGCAAACCTTGGCGGAGGAGATAGGAGCGGAGAAGTATTTCTTTGTCTTCGGTCATTTGCGCTGTTTAGTTACGATAGGGCCCGAGTGCAACTTCGCAAAGGAATGCGGTCGCCGTGATATAGGGCGCGATAATAGGATATCCTTAACGAAGTCGGGGCGCATTTATCGAGGGCGGCCAGGAGCCGTGGATAATAAAGGGTTTTAGGGGCGCACGTGGTTCCACTCACTTAAGTTGTTAATTTCGTCGGAGGAGTTACCGGTCAGCTCTGGGAATATGGGCGGAAAAATCTCTTCTTTCGAATGGAACGCCGTTGAGATGCTCTCGTAAGTAATCCCCAAGAACTGTTCGGAAGGGCATTTCTCAAGGAACTGTTGAATGTGCATTACCTAACACAGTTCTGTTTATAATAACGATTTTCTCTCTCTCTTCAGAACCCGCTTGAATTATAAAATGAATGAAATTTTCAATTGAACCCCTTTACACCTAAGAGACCGAGAATATTCGGGTACCTTCACAATATGTATATTCCTAAGAATATTATATAATCAATCTTTTCCAATATAAAAAAAATTGAAATGCATGATATGATAATCAAAAACTAAATTCATCATTAAGTTAACCAAGCTTGAGTACAAAGCTTGTTTGGGAACTAAACACTGGGGAGGTCGCGTCAAACTGATCACCTAACCGGAACATCTACTCTTGCACCTCAGAGCCCAGGGTCACGAAAACTGAGAGGGGCACAGTAGGCCTCGGTCCTCACAGGGTCGAAAATTCCCCAGTAAAAGAAATAAAAAATTTTGATATTCTCTAACCAAGGGGTGTCCCACCCAAATGACCTTGCGGGCCATTTCGGAAAAACGTTATAATCTCGCGGGCCGCACATAAAAATACATATATTTATATCAGATTTGGAAACAAAAAAAAACATTTATTGGAGGGAAAATTTAAAACAAAAGGAATTATTATTATTGTTTTCATTATTTTTCATGTATACAGACATAGATAATATAATAATGTTTATATAATATAATAATAAAATGATCAAATAATATTTAAAATACTGCAGTTGCCATTTTCTTGAAAATTACGGAGTTCCTTTTGAATGGATTTTTCGTTACTTATTGTTGAAATTTGATTGTGCTGTCATTCTCAAGCGATTAAGTATGCATTGCCTTTTATCTTAACCGTACCGAGTAGTTTTTTTTATACTTTAAGAAACATCTCTGGCTGCCTCTTGCTTTTTGGGCACTCCAAATAGAAAAGGAGGAGAAATGAAAGTCGCACACACAGAGAATCATGTACCATCCATAGTAAGGGATAGTCCATAATGCAATTTGGAATTTATTAAAAAAGTAATTTATTGTAGAAAAATCAAACATAACTGTTTGATAAAATATAAATCTATTTTAATCTAAAGGACATTTTTATTATCAAAAAGGATTTATTTTAAAACAAGAACAGATAACAGGCAAATACATTGTATAATATATAGTATATATAATCCCCTTAAATAAATTTCAAAATGAAAAAACTTTAAAAACCTGATATTTAAAAAAAAATTCAAAAAGAGTCGGCGGGCCACATGTGGCCCGCGTGTTGGCTACCACTGCTCTAACCAAATACTTGTTAGGGGATTAAATAAACAAAAAAATTTATAAACTTTGTTCTTGTGAAAGGTTTTAACGGAATAATATCATTTTTCATCAAGATAATATTAAAAACACAAATGTTATTGGTATATCATCCAATTGGATCTAATACACACCCAAAAAAATTCTCTCCTCTTTAACACCCTTCTTAAGAGGCCGCAGTAGCCTAATGGTTAGGGTCACGAACTTGTGGTCTGAGTGTCGCTGGTTCGAATGCTGATGCCACTAAATACCCTCCGTGTAGAGGAGGCAGATGCATGTTAAATCTGTCGAGACTCAATGTCCTCCCGTTATTGTGGTGTGGATGTTTGAAGAGGAAGGTGCTATTTCAGGTGTCCTCCTCGTCACTTGATCGGGATTCAAAAATGACGAGGTACGTCACTAATAGCCCATGCGTTACTTTATAATTCTCATTTACTCATCAACACCCTTCTTAATAGCCTTTAAAATAAGCAAAGTCTTAAGTGTACATTTCTAAATGAACACCTAGTTTATTTCAGTTATTCATTTTTCTTAAGCATTTTTTACCTCTTCTATCTAACTTATCAGATTTATTTCGATAGTAATTGCACACAGTTCACGTAAAACCTGACTTCTTTATAAATAATGAAAAACTTTTTGAAGATTCGAACTTTGTTTTGGTGGGAAACAGTCGAATTTGCAGAGTATCTAGCGCAATAAAATTGAAATGCTTAGAGCTTCATTCATTATTGTTGTTATTATTGTTACACGAACAAAAGTCTTATGCTTAAAAAAGTTCAGTTTTAGGTTACATTTGTTACATTTACCGTAAGCAAAAATGATATATATTTATGATTATAAATATAGATCTCTATTTAAAATTATTCAAAAAACAATGTTTTGTAAAATAACTTTCCATTTCTTCCCGATTATGAAGATTTTTGCACAAAATTAGGTTTAATCATCGTGCAATCGCAAATGCGAAATATATAAATATTTCCAATTTTGAAATATTTTTGGCTTCTAAATGTATTATTCTTTCTGCGGCTTAAAACCTTTATTTTCCCTTCTGTGTCTTTTCTCTCTCTTTCCCCGACATTCCAGCTCTTTTTTCTAGCCTTTCTTCCGTCAAAAAATTTTTCGACCATTTCCTCCATTTGAATCTTCTTTCGAATGCATTTCATTCCTTTTTAATCGCGAAACAAAGAAAACTCGCGCCTTTTTGATCACGGAATCATTTCTTATTTTTAATCGAGTTGACATTTTCCCAACCATTGCGGTGTGACCTCTTTCACGAAGAGGCGGCGTCGAAGGATGGAAAGCTCTTAGTGGAATTGGAATTTTCCAAATCTGAGCATTTGGAAATATGTTTGAATATCTTTCGTCTCATCTATAGATGCGCATTCAAACCTCTTAAAATTTTCTAAAAAAATTTTCCTATTCCCTTTTCTTTTTCATTTATTGTCACTTTTGGAATACGGATTTTTTACAGTTATATGTGCTCTGGGTTATGTCTCTTGTACAAGCTTGTTATGAAATAGGAATTCCCGTGACCTTTCAAGGTGATTAATTGTCATAAACTAAACAGTTAACGACATATTTTAAAGGAAAAGAAATGGGGAAAATGCATTCAGTGTCTTAGAAACAGAGAAAATTTGCTTCGTTTTGATGACAATTTACGAATGAAAAATTGTACGCTTTTTCTATTTTACTTTTCAAATTAATACAGTGGTACAAACAATTGAGGATACACCTTACTTTTACTTGATAAATCCAACTTTCAATCGAAATAACACATTAACTAGAAGTGCAAACGTGTTTTTATTTTCACACGTAACAAAAGGGTTAATTTACAGTAAAAATAACGAAAATCAACAGAAAAATATCTAAAATTAAAAATTTCACAAGTATTTGAAATAAACATAGGCAGATCTTTACCTCAAAAATTGAGGATACACCATTGAAATGTTTAACTACTATAATAGGCTGTGTTTGTCCAATTTTATCTTAAAACTTTTTCGACTGCTACTTTTGTCTTTTGAAATTGGTTATGTGAATTTTAAGTCGCAATTTTAAATGGAAAATGGGTCCTCGGAGAGAGACCAGTATTGATGTAAGAAAATTTATATTAAGGTTATTTAAGAGAGGAAAATCTTATCATGAAATAGCTAAAATTGTCGGTAGAAGCCACTCGTGTGTCCAGAAAATCATTGGAAGATTTAAAAGCGATGGATTAATTGAAATTAAAAGTGGAAAAGGAAGGAAAAGTATTCTGAGAGATGTAGCCAAAAGGAAAGTTTTGAAAGATATCAAGATTGATCCTAAACTAAGTGCAGTCAAACTAGCTGCAGAAACTTCTCGAATCAGAAAGAGCGTTTGGAGTTTGCAAAAACTCATAAAATGAAGACAGATAACTTTTGGAAGAAAGTTATATTTAGTGACGAAAGTAAATTCAACATTTTTGGAAGTGATGGCCGTCGCACCGTTTGGAGAAAGCCGAACACCGCTTTGGATCCAAAAAAATTACATCCTACAGTTATACATGGTGGTGTCTCCGTCATGGTTTGGGGTCGTATGGCTTCAAATGGGGTAGGAAATTTAGTTTTTATAGATGGCATAATGAATCATAAGCTTTATATAGATATACTCAACAACAATCTTAAAGAAAGTGCAAAAAAATTGGGTTTAGATGGAAATTTTATTTTCCAGCAAGACAACTACCCCAAACATACGGCACGTAATGTCAAAATGTGGCGTCTTTTTCATTGTAAACAGCAATTGCACACACAACCACAGTCCCCTGACATCAATGTCATAGAAAATTTGTAGGCCACATTCGAAATAGTGGTCCAAAAACACCAAATTAGGAACAAATCCCATTTAAAGCAAGTGTTACAAGAATAATGGGATAAAATATTTCCAGATACCACCAAAAAATTGGTCGAATCGGTACCAAGACGTTTGGAGGACATTATAAAAGCCAAAGGACATGCAACCAAATATTGACACTGTCTTTGTATGTGATATGTCACAAAAATTTCATTGGTGTATCCTCAATTTTTTGAGGTAAAGATCTGCCTATTTTTATTTCAAATACTTGTGAAATTTTTAATTTTAGATATTTTTTTGTTGATTTTCGTTATTTTTACTGTAATTTAACCCTTTTGTTACGTGTGAAAATTAAATCACGTTTGCACCTCTATTTAATGTGTTATTTAGATTGAAAGTTGGATTTATCAAATAAAAGTAAGGTGTATCCTCAATTGTTTGTGCCACTGTATATAGTATGTATAAGAGTAACGATTTGTTTTCGAAACCTTTCTAAATGAGGACGAAATATTTTTCCATCATGCACCTATACCTCTCGTCAATATAAAATTTCTTGAGAGAAAAAGCTCGTTGAAAACTCTGATGAATAAATTGAAAAATTTTCACTAAGATTTCGTTCTTGTTTGAAAAAAATTTCCACAATATTCTGTGCTTTCAAATTAGCATAGAATTTTATAAGAAAAGTTATTACTTTCGAAGGGGAGAGAATGTGTTTATTCTTTTTCTCTCACAAATTTATTTTCTTAGAAAAGCAAAATTAAAAATATAATATCAGAGGGTCTACATTAATAAAAGACAAAACTCAACTAAAACGGAATATAGTAATGCAATCTTTAAATACTCTCAAAAGATAGTTTGTGAGCAAAGAAGGAAAGCATGTTCTTTGGTAAGTATTTAACAGGACACATATGCAAAATATTTATATTGTATCATAAAATAGCACCTCAAAAGTAATATTTTACTTTAAATAAAACAAAAAACTAATATATCTGTACAGTAGAACCTATTTTTGTGGGTCTTTTTTTATGCGATTTTATTTTTGTGCGGTTTTTTTATGCGATTTTATTTTTGTGCGGTTTGTTTTGTGCGATCTTTTTTTTTTATGCGGTGTATGAATTTCAATGGCTTTGGTGCCACTGAAATGTTTTATATCTATTTACCAATGGCATAACGGAAAATATTAGGACCCCGCTGCCCCCTGAAAGTCAGGTTTCGCCTTTAATATTTTATAAATTGGGTAAATAGGTATTTAGCGTTAGTCAAGCCTTGGGCACCTAGAGTCCTGCCCCTCCCCGTAATGGGGGGTGATCGATACGCCACTGAAATTAGACACATCAAGACGCTCTATTCATTTGTTATAAACAGTCTCCCAACAAACAATGTCAATTGCTTTCCCTCAACGCTTCAGCAGCCCGCGCTTGATTGAAGACGAAACTTTCAATGACAGTGACATTATCAATAATTTGATAGATTATGAAGACGGACAGGAAGAACCGGATTCTTTGAGAGTGGATAAAAATATGCAGGGATCCATATTTCCAACAAATTGGAGAAAATCATTTTCTCAAAATAGATTCCAATTTAGAAGGGAGTATAAAATTCCAAAAAGGGCTTCGATCATGTATATCTGGTTATCGTGACATTTACAAGCAAATAATCCCCCGACCTTCGTCACAAAAACTTATCTCTTACTTTATGTTGCCAAAAAATAAATCAATTGAAATATTGTACCTTCTAGTGACGAAAACGATTTTGAACTTATTCGTTACAGGGCTTTGGATTACGTTGAGTAGCAATAAATTATGTATGTGCATTTTGAAAACTTATTTGGGTATAGAATGAGAAACTTTATGTTTTTAAAATGTTTCCATGTGTAATATTTAATTATTTATTTTGTTATGGAAGTATACTCTTACACAAATTTCGTAAATATAATTGGCATATTTTATAAATGCGACTTCTTTTATGTGGTCCCTATCCACCGCATAAAAAAAATCTGTAGTATTTCCACGAATTAGTTTGTTTTATGTAAGAATTTATATTTTTCAATATTTTTTTGTGCATTTAATTTTATACGGTCCCTATCTACCGCACAAAACAAGTTCAACTGTATAGTGATAATCAGAATACACCACTATACAGTTTAGATAATACATTTGAGGTTAAATCTTTGATTTATAACACACACACATTACTTTCTATTCTATTTGTGTGTGTGTATAATGTGATCACATCAATACTAAAATTACATTTTAAACCAGTGGTTCCCAAACTTTTTTAACCCATGGGTCCCTTTTTATAGTCAAAACTTACCCACTGACCCCCCAAGGGAAAAAGCTACGTAAAGGCATAGTATGCAAATTATAAATAAAAAACATTTTATTGAAGAACTATTTATTGAAATTATAACTTTTGTTTAAAATAAAATGAAAAAAAATTAATGATGGATGAACTGGAGATTTTATGAGTATATTTACGTCCGTCTCAATATTTGTGAGTAGTAACCGCAAAAAAAAAAAAAAAAAAAATCCCCGCGAACACTAATTTTTAGTCAGTTTTTTTGTGTATGTGTAATGAGGCTTTTTATGACACTGAGTCTACATTCTACCAAACTGGAAGACCGGAAAGTAGGCAACAATTTCTGTATCCATTACGCAGGATATAAAATTGGGATTTCTTTTTGTAACCAGAATTTGTGGTATCCTTGTTCAAACTTTGGTTGAGTGAGTGAATATTAACGTCACACTGTTCAGCTACATGAGGGCTTTTGGCGACGGGCCACGTCATTTTGAACCATGGTCAAGTGACGTGGACGACACCTGAGCTGACACCTCGACATATTTAACGTGCATCGCTGCCTTACACGGCCAAACATTGGTTGAAGTCTCTCTTTTGTGTATATTTCAATAGGATGCTCATGTATTAGTAAGGATTCATCTGAGCTGGGGATCTGAATTAGTCCACATGCAAAAGGGTACAACACCCAGTCGGGAATATCCAAGTGAATTAATGTTATTTATTTAAATTTCCATAAAATTAAAAATGGATCCAATTTTTTAAAAATTTTATATTGAACCTTACGTGGACCCTCCCCCCCAAAAAAAATTTAATTTTTCAGAGACCCCTGTAGGTCCGTAGGGTCCACTTGGTGAACCACTGTTTCAAACAAATGAAAGAACACTGAAGAGACATTACATTATGACCTCATATCCCACAGGTTATTAACTCGACAGGGTGTTAATAGGTAGTCTGATATCTGTGTGATACAGGGCACTCATTAACTTGTGCTACAATTTCCACTGTGGCAGCATGACAGCACGAATTCGATTTTCCAGGTGAGACTCAGAGTGTTGGATTGAATGCGTGTTAGGAGAATTTGGAAGCCAAGACATGACATGACTTAAAATTCATCAGATTATACCTCGAAACACTCTCTGATTATTTGGCCCTTATGATATGGTGCATCATCCTGCTGGTAAATGCCATCATCGACCAGGAATATTGTTGGGTGGATCAGGCCTCCAATGATGTTCACATAATGCAGAGGCATCATTAATTGTACTATGGGGAGGTTGGATCCTAAAGTGCTCTACGAAAACTTACCTGACACTATAAAATTGCCTCCACCGCTTCGCGTGAAATTTTATCCTCCTTTTCTGTTGGAAAACGGAGTCAATGGGAAGAACATTCAAACTCGCTCATCAGACTGGATTGATTTGAAAACGTGATTCGTTGGAGCAGGTGATCTAAAGAGGATGTCTCATGGTCCTTTGCAGGCGCTGTTGATGACGGTGGGCCGTCAGTGCAGAGACGAATCGATCTGCAACGCAGCATCGTACGCTTCACTGTGGGATAAAATACATTGTCTGGGTCCTCACTAGGGCGATACTGACCATTGTAGCTCTTTAATCAGGGCAAATAATATGTAACAGTCTCCTCTGTACTCAATGAGCAGTGGCGGACAAGCGACTGACATCCATACACAACTTTCGATAAGTACTCGCAACATCTGTACGTCAGCAACCCACTAAACAAGCCGTTTCTGATATCGATGTTATCAGGCACTGAACCATAATGATTTGACCTTTATCGAAATCTGATAAACCGACTGCCTTTTTCATTATGTTGGTAAACCTTCAACGTATAGAAAGACAGTGCAATGGCGTCTTATATACTCCAGCATCACTCGTACATGAGTTGTGGATTTTTTTACGTTGTTATTGGTGAGAGGTGACCCTGATGTACTGGCTCTTCAGTATAATTTATTGAACGAAATGGATAAATGTTAAATTTCTTTCGTTGGCACGGTTGTAACTCGTTTTATTCTCGCATGTGATACTTTTGTAAGAATAATTATTAATCCTTTAATAATAAATTATAGTATCTAATTAATATTGTTTTGAGCTATTGAACTATTTTTGTCTTTCCATTTTAACTCGGCACCCTTCCTTCATTATAATATTCCCCAATTTACATTCAAAACCAAAAAAGAGACAATGAATGATAATTTTTCATTTGGTAAAAAGAAAAGAAATTTGATGACTTTTACGGCGAATTTTTTTCTTATTTGATAAATGATTCCGTCGGCGGGAGAGTTTGAAAAGCAAGAGATTCACAAAATACTTTTTACATCCACTCTTCGGCACTTTCCCTCTTAACTGCAGAGTTACATGGAAATGATGTTAAATTAAATGTATTTTCAACGCTTCCAGATAATTGAATTTGTCTAAAAAATGTCGGATCTTTGATCCCTGTTCCAAAAATCCTTTATCACCCTTCAATATTTAAATAGAGATTTCTGCTCCAAGGAAAGCGTAGCCAATCGGCTTTCTTCCCTCGCTGTTAAATCGCGTCTGAGTTATGGAGGAGAAAGGAGTGGAAGCCCCGGCGATTCGAAAAGCAACAGGGAACAAACGAGGAGTGAAAGGGGATATTTGAAACAGTTTAATGGGGAGGGCAGCTATTTCCGGAGGGAATAACACGATGTCAATTTGAAAATGAACCCCTGTTTCGAACGTTCTTTCACACTCGATCATGTTTTTATTGGTTGATTTATAGGTCAGTGGATAGTACTTCACTTCCGATTGGTAAAATAATTAACTTTCAAAAAAGAGTACGATGATCGAGTGTATGTTAAATTTTATTTTGTCGCGTGTAAATTTCATTTTTAAGCAAATTTTTGAAATATTTCATCGTCTCCAAAAGGCGAATATTTTTATTGATTATGGATCATTTTGATATTCCCCAAAATGATCTGCATAAAATTTTCAAGTATTTTTTTCTTTGTTTAATATAATCAGAATTAACTGTACATTTAACATAAATTTTATCTGATCATCTGCAATGACACTTTCTATTTCAATTCAATCTCCTACTATTTATAAAACACTTTGGAATTTTGTCCAAATCAGAATAAATGTCGATGCTATGTTTTGAAGAATTTAAAAAACTATATGTTGCAATATTATTTTGCCACTCCATCGTTTTTATGGCACTTTCTTCGATTTATTACTTATTAGCATCACACTACGAGGGCGATTGCAAATGGACCTCTTCATTTTGAACCCTGGTCACCTGAGCTAACGCAAAACATGCTTCCTGGAGCCCAATAGCCCAACAGAATGTCGCAGGACATACGATAAGGAGATTTTGCGACAGCACCGGATTCACACTAAATGCACCACTGGAGCCTACGCACATCCACAAGAACCTCAGGAACACGGTGATCGACCTAGCCATCTGCAAAGGTATGACAATCACCGATGTTACCTCTATTCCCGAGCTCTCGAGTGATCACAACCCTGTTCTCTTTGAGGTGTGTTTGGATAATTTTACCGCACCTGCCCTCAGTACCTACGCTTTTCCCAACTGGAAGAAATTTCAAGATATTTTAACTAACACCCTTCCAGGTAACCCAATAATTAATAATACTAACGATATAGAAACGGCCATCAATAACTTTAATTTCTCTCTCAAAAATGCTTACAACAATAGTAGTACCTTTAAAAGTATTAGTAAACCCCTTAAAACTATCCCCTCTGTCATCAGGGATAAAATTAAATTAAAAAATAGAATACGTAAAGAATGGCAGGCCACTAAATACCCTCCTTATAAATCTCAACTTAATAAGCTGCAAAAAGAAATTAAGAATGAGCTTCGTAACTACAATAATTTTAAATGGGATAAACTTCTAGCAGAAGCCACCCCTGATGACGACTCTCTGTACAAAATTGTTAAAACTCATTCTAACAAAAATAAAACCTTCCATATCCCACCTATAGTAGGCCCCATGGGTCTCCATTATAGTACTGAGGACAAAGTTAATTTGTTTGCTGATTCTCTAGAGAGCTCATTCCAAGAAAATCCGGAACCATATGATGACGATTTCATCGACCTTGTGGAAGAAAAAATCGGAAGTTATATGGACCGCAATGCCAGACGCCACACCGCTCCACTAACCTCACCTGAAGAAGTCATGGACATAATCCTCAACCTCAACAATAAAAAAGCTCCGGGTAAAGATGGCATCAAGAATATTGCTCTAAAATCCCTCCCTTTAAATGCCATAACGTACATTACAAAGATATTCAATAGAAGCCTCCAATTTAATTACTTCCCAAAGGAATGGAAACACGCGCAAATAACAGTTCTACCAAAGCCCAAAAAAGACACTAAATTCGCAGAAAATTACAGACCCACCTCCCTCCTCAGTTGCCTTGGAAAAATTTATGAGAAGATAATCCTTACTCGCATCATAGATCACTGTGATAGAAATACCATAATACCGGATTTTCAACACGGCTTCAGAAAAGAAACATCCACCCAACATCAGTTATTAAGAGTGACGAACAAAATCATCAACGGGTTCAACACAAAGTCCTACACCGTCGGCATATTTTTGGATGTAAAAAAAGCATTCGATAGAATGTGGCACGACGGACTGATATACAAAATGATTAAACTCAAATTCCCAACCTACCTCGTCAAAATAATTTATAATTATCTGGACAATAGAACCTTCAATGTAAAAATAAATAGCACCTCATCAAGCATCCGAAACATAGCAGCGGGAACGCCGCAAGGATCAATCTTGTCACCCGCACTCTACAACATCTTCACAAGCGACTTCCCCACCACTCCATCAGTCTCCGTCTGCCTCTTTGCCGACGATGCCGCAATTCTCTGCAATAGTATTACCGCCGACCAAGCAGTTCGAACCTCACAATCTTACCTCTCCCAACTTGAAACCTGGCTCATCAAGTGGAGAATCGCAATAAACACAGAGAAAACAAATGCCTTAATTTTCAGGAAAAGAAGAGCTAACACCATGCCTCCTCCACTTAAACTTTTTGACGAACCCATAAACTGGACTTTTCAAACATCCTACCTTGGAATAATTCTAAACGACAACCTCACTTATCAACCGCACTTTAACGACGTCAAACAAAAATACTGGACTAAACATTTCTCTCTCATCGAACTGCTTGGAAAAAAATCTAAACTCTCACTAAAAAATAGAATCTTCATCTACAAAACATATTTAAGACCCATGCTAACTTACGGCTGTGCCATCTGGGGCGCAGCAGCAAACAACCACCTCAATGATATGCAAAGACTCCAGAACAAAGTTCTAAGAGCTCCTATTTTTATCCCAAGATCTGTACTCCACGAAGAACTTTGTGTTGAACCCATGCACACCCTCATAGCAAATTTTCATTCTTCAATTCCGTACCACAGCAATCCTACTATAAACTCTCAAAATTATTTTTGCAATCTCCCCCCATCCACCCACCGCATGCCTCACAGATCATCGAACATTTCACCTTCGTTTTAAGCAATAGCATCATCCATCACTGCAGAGTAACAGCTCGTTCTTACTACAAGATTCAACATCGAAAGAAATCCCCCATTGGAACTTCGTTTCTGTTCCCCCCAACCCAGTTCGAGAAAAAGTCCTCTTTCCGAACTCCGAAACGTTTTGCGTTTCCTTCCCCCCAACCAGTTTCTCTCTGCCAAGGTCGGCCCAACGACTGAGGTGTTTTCCATGTTTTCTCCCTTCTCTTAGGTCTAATTTCTAACTGAAGTAGAAGCTTGGCATCCGCCAGGCTGGAACTGTTGATGAATATATATTCCAGTCCTCACTCTTTTCACTTCCAAAACACGCCAACGGGAGAAGTTTGAGCCACGACAGATTTAATGGCCATCAACCCCTCTACACGTCGGGCCTTCAGTAGCATAAGGGCTTGAACTTACGACTAGGAGTCCGTTACCATAATGACTAGGCTACCATGGCCCTGAATGAAGGGGTAAATATATCTTAGATAAAATTAAAACTCCATAAGAAAAAGGAAAAGTTTCCTTTGTAAATTCGCTTTTTTCAATTTCTAGTTCTTTTACATGAAAAGTAATATATTAATCAAACGATAATAGTTGAATTATTACTACAAAGGAGTAAATATATGTTGTGTCATTTTAAGTCCCCTTAAATGTTTTAATAAACTATTAGATCTGAATTGAGGATGTCACTAGCAACATATTTTCCAAAGAGAATAAATCATAATCCATCGATATAAAAAACATTTTCATTTTTTTTACAAAATTTAATTAAATTACTTGCATTAATTCTGGATTGTGAATTTTTTTAGAATCATATAATTCAATAATATAATCAGTGGTACTAATGAGCACGCATAAAATTTACTAGTAAAAAGATTTTTTCCAAAAATTCTACAATTTGTCAAATGTATATATACTTTATGCAATTATACGTATATCTTATCAGTATCAAGATACTAGTGCTAATTTTCAGTAACTTACCAATCCAGGTTTGAAAAAAAAAATTAATGGAAACCTTTTTCTTCGAATTTCCTTAATACATATTTTATAGAATAATTTCTGTTAACCGAAGTAAGAAATAGACACGGGCTGTTCCCCTACCTCACCCCTCTTCGACACTCCTAATGGCAGCCACTCGGACGTTCGAAATCTTCTCTGCTTTAGAACCTCCTCCCCCCTTCCATACTTAATTTCATTACGCCCGACTGACAAGGAGAGGGTGATGTTTATTTTGTTGCCGGACGGCCGGACACGGTCAAGCTCCGGAAGCGATCAAGATGTCCCTGTCGGCGTTTTACGAGAAGACTTTATGGCGGGACCAAGTTCGAATTGTTTTCGAATGCAGAGGGAGGGTGGAGATTTATTGTGGGAAGCGCTTGGACGAGAATGAATTCGATTTTATTTGAAGAAGGGTGGTCTCCTTTTATGTCTGCATTCCATGTCCATCGAAAATTACGAATCGAACAACTTCTCCAGAGGGATGGTTGCATAAACTAAGCAGTGTCCGGTTTTTTTCTTTAACATGAAATATGTCCCTATAAGAACAATGGAGAAATTGTATGGTGTCTTTATGTATAAAGTTATTCTTGCAAATAGTTTTTTTTTATTTATTGAAAATAAAATGTTTCTTAAGGATTATAATCGAACTAAGCGTAACTCAGACTCGAAAATAATTTTTTTTTCTTTTAACCTGTTGTTTTTGAAATGTAGGATCATATTTGAATAAGAACTCACAAAATAATCGTACTCTTATTTTAAGCAGCATTTTAAAAGATTTATCACGCGGCTTTTAAAGAATTCATCAAATTTCATCTCCAATCTTGGACAACTCAGTGGCCAATCGTGTGTGTTTACTTAATGACTGAAGACGTCTGCCTCGACTAGTCAATGTTACCTAAAAAGCAACATTGCGTCAAACAAAAACAATCAATGAGACGTACGATACACGTGTTGATGAAGATATATTTGGTGTTAATGGGTACAGTAGAAGACCGCGACTTGAGTGATTTTACTAAATATACATCATCGGATGCAACGTTTTGACTGGACTTAGTTGACTGGAAAAAAGTTCCTTGCTGAGATGAGACCCAAATCCATTTGGTAAGAGCTGATAGCGAAGCTCGAGTGTGGCACAGAGTCCACTAGGTCATGGGCGTAATTTGCCAAGCTTCTGGTGACCCCCAAATGGTGTAGGCTGAAGACTGTGTACTGAACTCTTCCTTCAAATTGAATCAATTCAATTGCAGCCACTTATGGACTTCATGTACCCATAGAACTATGGAATCTTTCAGGGATATCATCGAGCCAAAATCATTTGCGATTGGCTTCAGGAGCCTACTGGACAATTCCAACGAATGATTTGGCTGTGCAAACTTGAATCCCATCTAACAGACGCGGTGCATGATAGAAAGGTTGTTTCGTGCACAAAATTTTGTACGAACAACATTTTAACCATTAAGGACGGCTGAATATTTCTTCTCTGAAGACTTTCAACGAATTGTTGAATCAATGCCAAGTTGAGTTACTGCACTTCGCAGGTAGAAAGATATTCTACACGATATTAGGAGTCATGCCACTCATCCGGTATAATGGTTAGCAAAGCTGACTGCAGCGCCGTAGAGCCTGGATTCGAATCCCGGAGAAGGTATTGATGTTTGTAAATGTATAATGCCTTTGCAGCATGGGGGTACTCTAAATAGCCGTCGAGCCGCAAGTCCTCTCATGAGGTTGGTAGAAGGGGAAGAGAGGTGGGAGGCCCCTGACTCCCTAGGGTGTTTTCCTTCTAAGTTGGGTTGGAATCAAGCTAAAAAAACCGTACTGTCCCCTATATGGTGCTTAAGGCTTCGGCCAAAGACAGGTGTACCTTTAGAAGTCCAACCTGTTTCAGGCTCTGGCAAAAAAAACAACAACCTTTCTTTCCCTTCGAGAAGAACAAGACAACAACAGCAACATTCGGAGTCATCTCATGATTTTAGGCACTCCAGCGTAAATAATTATTGAAGTAAAAATTTTAAAAAATAAGGGTCAACATTAAAATTATGTAACTAAAATTTTAAATTTTGTGTTTCTAATAATTTTTATTATTTATGAAAATGAGATCTTCATTCTCCTTAACACACATACATGGATGAAGCTTTAGGAAATAGTAAAAACCGAATACAATTGGAAAAAGTAAATGATTAAAAAAGAATTTCTTAGTAGAATTTTTATTTAATTTTTAAAAGAATTTTATATTTTCGTCGAAATTTTGGGACAACCCTGAGCAACATTAAATACAGAAAACATTCTGAAGACTATAAGCACACAAAATTATATATATATGTGTGTGTGTAATAACTTAAATGGATATCTACTCATAATTCGAATCTCCTTTATTATTAACATCTAATTCCTAAATCATAATACCCTATTTCGAAACGCCATCTCAATTTATCTTTTTCTAACGCATTAAAAACATGTTAGTATATTTATTACTAATTCCTTAAACTTTGAATTTTTGATGGATTTATTGGCAAATCCTAGAAATTCAAGATCATTAATTGTTTTCATGCGTCTTACTAACCATGATTTAATATTTCCAAAACAATGTCGTTTCTATAAATAACTAATTATTCCCTTCGCCTAAACACGTGAATGTATTTTTTATGTGTTTTTCAGTGCATATGAAATATATATCCTTCTCTTGCTCTTTGCCAAAATGCAAAGTGTGCGTGTATTTTTGAGCTGGATGTTTTCTGTATTTTGTTTAAGATGCTTATGTTTCCGCGTCCACTGTGCAGTAAACAGGACTAACCAACCACAAAACTCGCCTCATCAGTACCATAAATGTAGAACATCAATCACATCGAAAATTATGATCAACCTTAAAGAAAGCATTACCAATAGCCACGCTCTGTCATTTCGTTACAGCAATCATTACCATTTGCCACGATTACGACACACACACACATGTTATATATATATATATATGTGTGTGTGTGTGTATTCTTTAATACTACAAGAAAGAAAATTTAATAAAATAAGAAACTAAAAATGCAATCTAGATTTAGTTTATAATTGTCGTGGGATCTCATTGCTACAGTCTCAAGAGCTACCGTGAAGGTGCATATGGAATACATTAAATTTCATGGGTGCTAATGGGGACGATATCACATCGATTCCCCCCAACTATTTTTCTTGTCCTTACTTATTTCTCCTGAGCTGTTTCGTACCAAAATGGTGACACTAAATAAATGTTCAAATATTTTTTTCTGCTAACTAATCTAGAAATAACTTTTAAAATAAACACATATTTTTCAGTTTTCTTATTCCAACTATCCATATCACAATATTATTTTATATTATATTGAATGTATTAAAAGGCGAATTTGATTATTGTTACAACTTTTTGTCAATGATTAGAAATGCTTTTTTCATTGCTGATGTAAAAGGCAAAGATATAACTAAAAAGAATTCAGGAGAGACGAACGTAAGAAAATCATCACTTTGCTAGGAGATGTATAGTATTAGAGAGATATCTTTGAAATTATAAATAAATTCGTCGATGAAAATTTACAGTCTAACTCACTGGACTTTACGTGACTCTACTTTACACAGAAGTCAGTTTAAATTTTTGATTGAAATGTGATCAATTTCGAACACACGCAGCACATAAACATCACTTAGATAGAAACGACATTAGTGTAAAAAAATGTGCGAGAAGCTTATTGCAAAATATTGATGAAATAATTTCAAATTAAGTATATCAGCAAAATATTCCAAAATAAATATCTTCGTAACACACCCTTTTTACTGCTTGAATAAATAATTCAATTTTTTTCCTCCCGCTCTTTCAGACAATCTTTCGTGGAATGTTTCAACTTTATCTACAACATGTTGCCACAAACTTCCACCTAAGTAGCAGTCGTCGATCTTCGTAATCCGTGCTAGGTACCTGTCAAGCCTCCTATTCTAGGGTCACGTTTCGGGTCAGAAGGATGACCTTATCAATAATCCACTTGCAGGAGGATCCATTTAAATTTCTCAATTGAATTTGCAGCCCTCTCGCCACATGAATAAGTGAAAAGTTTTCCAGCTCTAGAGGGTTGTAAGGGTTGAGTTGTTTCTCGACTTCGTAATTTATTCGCCAGGTTTTCCCTCGATGACTCTAATTTGGTTTTCGCCTCAGACTAGATGAACCTTTCGAGAAGGGGACTTTCCCTAACTTGAAAGTGAGATTTTTTAAATGATATTTCTATAAAAAAAAGAAAATTAATTATACATATAATGTATTTTCCACATTTGTACCTTTTTTTTTTTAAAAAAAGATTCGACATTAAATATATTTTTTCAAAACTTAAAAAAAATGCACATTTTCTTTTCCAGTTTTGTTGTCAAAGCCATTAGATTGATCCTATCTTATACAACTGTATGTAAAATACCGCGCATCAATACTTTAATGTTAATCGAAAACAATATTCCTTCCAATTCACCACTCGGCATCTATCTCACATATTAGTAACTCCAACTCGTAACGTTGATTTGTAAGAAAAAATTTCGTCTTCAGTAAAAATTTACGAGCAACATTTATATTCTTTAACCAACTTCTGTAATTTAATTTAATTTTAAATTCGATAGTTGAATTCTGCAACAGATTATTGAATTGAATCACCCAAAGGCGTGTGCGAAGTGAAACGAAGGAGCAGATCTTTTTAAACATCTGCTTTAAATTTTATTTCAGCTGCACAGAGAGTGGATTGCCAATTGCCAGAGGCGCATTGACTGCAGTTAAATGGCCTTTTGATGAGCAGAAAGATTAATTAGGAACTCTCGCGCGCGTGTAACATTATGAAGCTACAGGTGCTATTGGTGACGAAAACTTTGAGAGAGATTTAATGTGGGTCGACTTCTGTCCAGGAGTCGAAGTGACCACCCGGCTACCACAAAAGGCAGAAAGAGATATTTGAACGGGAAACAAATTTCTTCTCTCTATATTATTTTATCATATTTATCAATTAAGTTACATTACTTTAAAAGATCCTCTTGATGTTGTTACGAATTTTGTATGCTGAATGCTTAAAATAGTGTGTGTGTAATACGTTAATAATACTCTCTGTTGCATTTATTTTATGCTAAATTCATAATATTCACAAGCAACGCCGTTCCTTACATTATGACAATTCAATGGAAACTCGGCGATAGAGTCAAGTTGGCATCATTTTTGGCCAGTTTGCGACCATATGAATTCTTTTGGAAACTACTGGAGAAATCTACTTATAACACAATCTATAACACTAGCAGATTTCTCAAGAAAAATCTGTGCAGACTATAAATAGGGAGTCACTCACCGTAACTGACTTGTACTAATTTGATCGTTGAAGAGTCAACCAGCGATCAGTTATTACTTTGTCTGTTGAGTAGGACGAGCTTGTGAATAATATTTAACATACTTATACTTTAGACATTGATAATTGTGTCTGAGCTCCGTAGAAGGTGTAAAAGCCTTCTAAGATTTATTCCGTGAATTTTGCTGCTGAATCCTGTATTTCAAGGATTGTTTTTCGACAATAAATTTCCATCGCTCTTGAAGAACTGTCTTGCTCTTTGAAACTGATAGCATAAAATCCTCGAACTCCGATCTATGGAACAACATCCTATTCTTAACAAGAGTACTTTTTGGCGCCAATCAATATTTGTTTATTCATTTATTTCACAGTTGTAGGCTACAGTATGTGAGAAAAGTTCTATTCTAAGCGATATAGTGCTCTTCTAAGAGTGGTTTGATGCCCAAAACTATGAATTCGGCGGAATAAAATTGAAAGTGTGCTTATAAAAAATAATACAAGGGTCACTCTGAAATTTTTGACATACTCCTTGGTTCTTAAAGTCATACTTACAAAGTTTTAGGAGTTTTCAAAGTAGTTTCCTCCAGCATCAGTACACTTTATGAGACAAATTTTCCAAAGATTAAATGCCTCGAAGCATTCATTTTGATTTAAAAAAATGCATTTATAGCCACATCAATCTCTTCTGAATAAAAACAACGTCCACGTAAGTTCTTTTTTAAGTTAAAAAATAACCAAAAGTCACACATAACTAGATCCGGAGAATAAGGAGGATGCTCTATCACTTTAATTTGTTTTTGTTTAAGAAACTCAACTGTTAATCCGGCTGTAATGGTAGATGCATTGTCATGGTGAAGCATTAGTCCCCTAACATTAACTTCTTGAAGAATTTCTGGAAGACATTTAGTGATATACCAGTTTGCTGTTACTGTCTTCTGTCCTTCCAACTTGATGGCTTTGACCAATCCCATACTTCTGAAGAAAACGGCATACGTTACTTTTTTCATTGTTCGTTGTCTTTTTACCATTGTTTGCTTGGGATCATCTTCAGAGACCCATACTTTGCTTTAATGACCTGTTGGAACGTCAGAAAACGGTATGTATGTTTCCTCAACCGTTACAATTTTAGAAATGATGCGGTGGCCACCATCATTTAGCAATTTAAGGGTTTTCTTTACTGATTCTGACACGCTCCTCTTTTTGGAGCTCAGATTATCGGGAACCGAACGGCAAACTACTTTTTTTCATACGTAAATCTTCATGCATAATTTTGTGTATGACTGCGGATCCAATGTTAAGTTCCTTCTGTATCATTTGTGGTAAGTACAACGATTATTATCCATTAACATTTTTTGTATGGTGGAAACATCCTGGATTACTGCCGGCTGCGGTCTTCCTGTGTGTTCTTCAACCTGAAGAGAATTGGGATCTCTGCAAAATTCTTTAAACCATCTGATTACAGTAGCACGATATGGAGATTCATCACCAAATGCTAATTGCAGCCGTTGAAAGCATTTCTCTTGATTTAATCCAGCTTTAAAACCATAGAAGAGCACGATAGTGTTCTCGTGTCTCAACTCTATTTTCTCTTCGGTCTAAAAGTTATTCTACGCTAAGCAACTAACTTGAAGTAAGTCATTAAAAAGTCGTCTGCTGTGTTAAAATACTTTGTATTTTCAAATTAAAGCGTTAATTTTTGTGTAACTTCTCGTCTGCGTGTGTCTCAAAAATGTGTCAAAATTACCCTCGTATTAAGAAGTCTCACGGAATGCTTCCAGGTGGAGACTAGTGTAAATTAAAAATCGTTCAGGCATTTAATTCTTTTTCAATAAGATTCTTACCTGTGAAAATGATTCTTTGGAGTCATTGATAAATCATTTAAGCGTAACATTACTCCAGATTTAAAAGTTTATTTTACTTAGAATTAACATTACTTAACAGGTATTGGCGAAATTGTCATTTTGAACAACGTTCGAATATCAAGGATGATATTTGGTTCCTCTCTCGTGATTTGCACACTACACTGCACAGTATTAAGACTAAAATGAGGAAAGTCTCTACTGTACCACGCGACGGACATTTTGTGGAACCGTAAATCGAACAACGAATATCACTCATATAATGTGTTTCGTGGATTTCGAGTTCCAAAAGCAAATATGAACAGTGGCTGATTTATATTTAAAAAGGAAATAAACAAAATTTCAATATGGAAAAGAAAAAAAAACATATTTATTTAAATTTGAATAACGTGTTTACTAGAATTCACAAGCCCCACTTTTTTTCCAGTGTTAATGCTACTGAAAATCGGGCGCGGCTTAGAATCGAAAGGGGAAAATTGTTGGATGGGGCAATTAGAGCATTTACAAGTTCATGTACGGTGGGCCACAAAAGTGTTCGTACACTTGCAATTTCTTATAAAATTTATTGTTTTCGACTAATAAAAATAAATAAATTGGAATTGCATTTTTTTATGATATCTGCAACTTGTTCTTAATGGAATGACATAACTAATTTTTAAAAAATAGCATAACTATTTTATAAAAAAATTAGTAATCAAAAAGCTACTAAAAAATTACGCCACAAAAGTCTTCGTACACTTAACAAAAGTCTCAACTTAGCTTTAAATATTGTACTTCTTGCTTAATTTAGTACTTATTGTTAGTAGGATATCTTTTAGTGTCCAGAACAACTTTTAAGAATCTTGGTATAGATTTAATCAGTTTTTTGTAATTTCTGCATCGATTTTCCTCCGTTTTTCTGTGGTGTTTTTACTTCACATTTTGTGTTTATTTGTCATATTTTCTTTTTTTTACATCAAACTCGCACCAAATATGTTCTACTAGGCTAAATAAAGTGATTGAGGAGGTGTTTTCATAATTTGACGAATAGAGACACCAGTAGCATACATTGAGAATAGTGCTCTTGGCGTCATTACCCTGTTAAAAAATTAAGTCGTTTCCAATATCCAAATTTCAGGCGGATAATTTAAAATTTCTCTTTAAAATATTTAAATAGAGCTCATGATTCACAATACTATTAAAAAAGTACCAAATTACACCCCCACGCCAGAACACCTTCACTTCAATGCTGAAGCATGAATGTGGAGGAGTTGTTGTTCCTGATAAACTCATGTGATTAGACTCCTTATTTTTTCATTTACGAGCTATCATAGGCCCATAAGAACAAAAAATGTTGAATTATCTGCAATCCCAATCAATTCGCTGTCAATTTTGAATTTTCTGAAACTTAATCCCAAACATCTAGTTGGATTAATGAACTATAGAGGTGGAAGTGTTCTTGCGGGGGTATAAATCGGTTTCAAAATTACACAATTTGGTATTTATTTATGGTATTGTGAATCATGAGCTCTATTTAAATATTGTAAAGAGAAATTTTAAATTATTCGCCCAAAATTTGGATGTAGGAAATGACTTCATTTTTTAACAGGATAATGACGCCAAGAGCACTGCTCTCCATGTACACCGCTGGTGTCTCTGTAACTGTCCCCAAATTATGAAATACCTCTTCAATCACTTTATTTGGCCTAGTAGAACATATTTGGTGAGATTTTGATTTAAAAAAAAAGAAAACATGACATATAAATACATAGTGGGAAGTAAAAACAATAATCATAGAAGTATGGTCGAAAATCGATGCAGAAATTACAAAAAACTGATAAAATCTGTACCAAGGTTCTTAAAAGTTGTTGTGGACAAAAAAAGATATCCTACTAAGTGCTAAATTAAGCAAGAAATACAATATTTAAAGCTAAGTTGAGATTTTTGTTAAGTGTAGAAGACTTTTGTGGCGTAATTTTTCAGTAGTTTTTTGATTATTAATTTAAAAAAAATAGTTATACTATTTTAAAAAAATTAATTATGTCATTCCATTAAGGACAAGTTGCAGATACCGTGAAAAATTGCAATTGCAATATATTAATTTTTATTAATCGAAAACATTGAATTTTATAAGAAATTGCAGGTGTGCGAACACTTTTGTGGTCCACTGTATTTATTTAAAAGTTTATAATACTGATAAAATAACGAATTATATTCACTCCTTGTCATTTCTCATTTTAAGTGTATTTTAATTTTGTAAAATTAAATATCGATAAGCCATTGTACACTATTTTTTATTTTTCACAAAAACTTGTTGAGAATTTGAGGTGCGGTTTAGATTCGAATAAATACGGCAGTAGAGTAATAATAGCACTAGAATAATAGTAATCGAGCAATAATATTAACATAACACGAAAGCAGATCGAGTAGTTCTTTTTCTTTAGTTTTATCGAACCTGTCCGTTGCACTACATTTGAATCTTGGTGTAAATTAATTTCTAAGATAAGGTGAAAGAGAGTATTTCTTGTGAGTCTTAAATATTCATTCACTATACTTTCAATTGAACAACATGCGAGCTTCCTCGAGCCCCTTTGATAAATTGCATGAATGTCAAAAACAGGAAATTTCTCATCAATATTCAGACAATGTTATTTAAGTAAAAAAATGAAGAGAGAAAAAAAACCCAATTTTATAATGTGCATTCAAGGATTAATTTTCATTAGCTGTTGTCCTTATTCTAAACCAGGGGTGTCAAATTTACAGCCCGCAACGAACATTTTTGCGGCCCTACCAGTTCATGGGCACACAATAATATATAATAAAATAAAATAAGAAATTTCTCCAAAATTGGAAAGATAGTATCAGAGAAGAGATGTGTCACAAGTGTCAGGAGGTAAATATTTAATATTCCTTGTTCTTTTACATATTTATTTTAAAATGTATCATTCAAAATAAACCTAAGTTTCTGTGACTATTGATTTTGTTGTGGCCCACTTCTACACAGTAGTACTAAGTTCAAATTCATGACACGCCAGCCACGAGTAAAAAGTAGTCTGTGTAAGCCACTGGTATTCTGGGACGTCTTAAGGTTCTTTGAGATCTTTAAAATACTCGTTCAAACGGTCATTTGAAACAAATCAATGTGTGCACGACTCACAATCTCTAAGAACAAATTAGCTTGACCGATAGCCGCATTTCGACTAAATAAGTTGAATTATTGTTTGTGGTATTAGTTTTAGGGCGTTACAGTTACACGTTTGGTGGGATATGGAGCAACAAAGGTTTTTATCCCTAAACCTAGACTGTGGTAACCAGTGCCGATTTAAGCTCATTTCGGGCCCTGTGGGCAGAAGATCTATAGGCCTCCTTGTCACTGGTGGATTGAAATTTACTACCACCTTATCCGGGCCTTCGATAGATAAGGATAAGGCTCTGGATCCCTGGGCACCCACCCCAAAAGGCAAATGGACAAACCGGCACTGACGGTCATCACATAATAATGTGTCCAACCACTTTTGCCAGTTGACATGCAATTTAAAATTACCTGTTCTTCGGAGAATATCTACAGAAATAATATTTTACCCTAATAAAATTATACAGATCATGGTCTTATTAAGACAGAGTCCAGAACAAAACGAGGCTCTGGGCCTGGGCCCAGTTGGCACATGCCTTAATACGTCCCTGCTGGCATCCCTTCTTCAAAAGGAATGTTAGTCTTAAGCAGATCCTCGGAATGCGACCGACAAGCAGACAGACCACCTTCATCCGATCTTCCCCTTTTGTTTCATTTTGCATATGAGGCGTTAGGCCCAGCCGATAAAACATTCTCTCCCTCCCGAGTTTTAAAGGGGTTGGAACATCCGTTCGGACACGTGGCCACTATCAAGTGTCGGGGCAGTTTTATGTTCGCTTTTCTCCCCCAACACTTCGCATTCGTTATGAAAGGTGCGCGCGGCTCTCGTTGGTTTTAATTTTTGAAATAAAAGAAGATCGTTACGAGACTCTTTCAGACGCGTTGTCGCAAACACTTTTGATAAATGTTCAGGTGAAATGAAATTTATTGTTTCGACGCATCGCTGTGTTCTAATAAAATATTATACAAAGTAATGCATTGATGTTTTACAGAAGTTTCAAAATAAAAAATAAAAAAAAAAATACCAATCAATGCACTGAATTCTTTTGCGTATAAAAATTTAATTTTTGAATTTAATGCATTGTCTGGAGTATGCATAGAAAACACACAAGCACATTGTTTCCCTCCCCGTACACACTGTAGTAAAATACTGAACAGATTGTTTTTCTAAAACTTAGGAGCTAGTAAATGTGTATGCCTTTTTTATTTGAAAAAATATTGATGCAGATTTGTGAAACTTTTAATGTTTTCACTTTCCGATTAATCAAATAACAACAAAATCGAACATTTCATTTGTTTTAAATGCATAAGAAATGTGTAATTGATGTGAACGTCAAAGTTTCGATAGGAACCATTGCAGAACTAGAGTTTGTCCTTCGTTGCATTTCCATGTCCATGATAATACTGAAGGCAATATTTCACACTTACGGTATGTGAATTCCACACTCCTACTGACCATTTCAAATCGACTGAAATGTAATGCACATTACTTTAATCCAAAATAATACGCTTGGGCAAAAATAGGACTTTAAAAATAATAACCCACAAGTTGCGCTCCTTTTCGAAGCAGACATTGTTAAACTGCCTTTCTAAGACATTGTCAATCCCAGCCGAAACTACTGTTACTATTATAAAAGGAAGAAAAAATTAAATTAATGTGATGCAGATGCGACGATGGCGTAGGCATGTACTCTAATACGTCTTTCCTACATACTAGTCGGTGAGAAGCTCGAAAGTTAATTTTAAACCAAAAGTAAATTGTAAGATATCTCCTTCCATGTATTTCATCCTTGTTTATAAACGCTAAATAAATATACAGCAGATTTGCTTTTAAAAAAACACAAGACTTCCTACTTATTTTCCCACTAGTTTATTCCTAAATTTTCATTAATAAGCTCTAAAAGTCTGTGTGCTTTTTTGACCAGAAAGCCTTCTGTTTGGATTTTAGGACTCACTTTCAAACTAAATCTCACTAACAGATCCTTTCGGATCAGAGTTGAATCATTATAACTCTCAATCTCTGCAGTGTCCTCAGGGCTCATTGCTCGGGCCCCTGTTGTTCAATCTTATATAAATGACATTCCCAACTCACTAACAAATATTAGTCTCTATGCGGATGATACGGCCATTAATGCCACGTTACAAAAACTTAAAGACTGTTACCTTTGCCATTAACAAACACCTCAAGCTGCTAGAAAATTATTACGACAGATGGAAAATTAGTATCAATGTAGAAAAATCTTGTGCCGTCATCTTTACCAAAAAGCGCACCATTCCCCCACTCTCATAATGTTCAATAAACAAATTCCCTGGTCTCAGAATACCAAATATCTTGGCGTTATTTTTGACTCGCACTAATACGTCTTTATTACACGTTCGCGATAAGTTCGAAAAGCAATGTTTAAATTTTTTTCCCCTAATTTCCCGGAACTCACATTTAAGTAGAGATAACAAAGTGCTTCTTTATACAGCCGTTATGCCAATACTCGCTTATGCCTGTCCAGTATGGGGTTATGCTGCTAAAACCAATATTAATATTTTTAAATACTCTGCAGAATTCATATATTAGAATGATTGTAAATGCCTGCCGCTACATGAAAATGATCGCATAAATAAAGCTCTTAAAATCACTAGTTTTAAAGCACATATTCAAAAATTAGCTATAAATTTTTCGATAATTTGCCAAATACTAATAATGTAAATATGTTAAATCTAAACGATTACAAACGATAATACTAAATAACAATCCGCAGCTTTTTATCCCTGCAATTTTTTTTAATTATTGCACCCTAATAAATTTTTAAAATTTTTTATTAAATATTTATTTAATCTCCACAAGGACAAGTATATATTTTTAACTTTTACCCCCATGGGCAGCCAGCCTGAGGCTAAATTCACTTCTACCTCCAATTCACTGAGAGAGCAGTCCTAAGCTCTCAGCACCGTATAAAACTTTAACTCCAAGTAGTCATCTCTAAGCCCCTCCTCCCGGATTCCATCAAAAAATCGCCGACATGTCACTCCGCAGACTGAAAAAACCAACGAAGTCAAGTCCTGCATCACAGACATCATGATATGGGATTGAGGACTGTTTAAAAAAAATAGACTGTCATCCACTGTCATCCACTGTGCTTTTTTGAATAAAACATATTAAATAAAAATTAGTCATAGATGTCCCGTTTTAAACGAAATAAATAAATAAATGAATGCTCTGATCCCAAAGATAAGAACTTTCCATCTCATCCACTAGGTAAGTCGAAAAATAATATTTGCTGAAACACATTTAGGTATTAGACTAAATCTTGGGCTGCATTGTTGGGGGTAGGGCCGGCGCTAGCAGTTTCGTCACCTCGGGCAAAGAGGTATAATGCCGCTTCCGTTTATAACAAAAATTAAAAGAGAAAAACCTAAACCTTTCCCACGCTTTATGGTAAAATAAAACGTGAGCAAAAAAATTGCTATCAATAATGTTGAAGTTTGGATTATCAAAAAATACTAATTTATTAATTTATGTTTTTGGAACTAAATTAAAATTAGGGTTGCACAGAAAAAAAGAAAAGAGTCATTTCTAGTGTATAATTATAAAATACAGATATTAAAAAAAATACTAAAACAAATTATAGAACCACTAAATATTAAAACTTAATTACATATTAAAAAATACATTTAAACTGAGAGTTAAACTTAAAAGTGTTTTTTTCTCACTTTTAATTCTGAGAATTTCTTTAACATTAATTTCTTCATCCAGTTCATGTTCAGTAGCTATTGTTGTCAAGCCGCTTAGCCGATCCTTGGTAGTTATGGAACGTAAAAAATTCTTAGTTTTAATTAGGAGGAACTTCTTTCTCTCCACTTGCCACACTTATTGGGAGAGTAAGCAATATCCTTAAAAATATACCGAGATTTGGAGCAAAATCCAGGTTCGATATGAATTTTAAAATCCAGATTGGACATTCTTTTTTATTTAGTGAAGCCAAAACCCTACTATCTCGTCTGTCAGGTCCAGCGCGTTTATATTTGATGAATTCCAATTAGTTAACACTGTTTCTAGATCTTTACAATACATTAGTACGTCGTTTTAAGGAGTATCTTTTAAATCACAAGTATAAATAATGAATGTACTCAAAAGCTCATTAATGTTTTGCATTTTAAATGAACTACTATCGTCCTTTATAAGCGACTAAAGAAATTATTTTTATACGACAGGATAATAATATTTTTTTTATTTGAATTACAATGTCAATCGAAAATGTTTTAAGAAGATTACGGTACATTCAAGCTACGAAATCACACATGCTTAAATATGTTAATCAACATGAAAATATTCTACGAAACTGATGACATTTGTATTTATATATGTAAAACGAAAAATAAATAAATAAAATAGAAAAAACACAAATGCAGCAAAATAATTTTTTTCACTTTATCTTACGTAATGATTAAAATTCCTGGGCATTAAACCTTAAAAATCTAGAAGATAATCTGAAAATGAAAAAAATATTGTTACCTTTTTTGTTGTACGACTTTTTCTTGTCTGCATAAGTGCAGGAAGCTAAAAGAATTAGTTCGGAAGTCACAAGGTTGCCTCAGTTTTCTTTGAAAAAGGATCTTTTTCTCAGGGTCATTCTGCCTCTTTCTTTTCATTCATTAAACTTGACCGTGCTTTTCATCACTTTTGTTGGGATTAATCTCTGCCAAAATCGATCTCTTTCAATAGTACCCGAATTCACCCATACAAAGCAGTAAAAGTTGTAGGAAATTAGTTGAAAGAGAAGGAACCGGATGCCGACATTCTTCTTTATCGCCCCATCTCCCTTCCCACATGGGACCAGCTTGGGGAAACACGGCTTTAAACACTAATGAATACTCGTTAAAAAATACTAGAAAACGTGAATATTTTGCATACATCTTTCTAATTTATTTCTTCGAATTTTTGTTTTGATTTGTGGAACCCCACGGTTCCGTGGAACACAGTTTGAAGACCACTGGTTTATATCAATGAATTAATGTATTTATTCTCTATTGGGCGTTTTTCAAAAACCATTTTAATAAAAATTTTTTTAAAAAAATAGAACCGACTAATAAAAAGCACTAAAAAGTATAAAATAATTTTTAACCGACTTCACACAGAGGTGATGTAAAGTATATCCATATATTTTTAAAATCGGGTACCTTATGTTTTTTTTTTGGAAAGTAAACCTTATTTAATCGGAAAACTTTAATTCGCCCCCCTTCCTTAATATTAACCTCAAAGGCGAAAGGGGTGGTTTTTTAAAAGTCTTAATTTTGCCTTTTATTTAGATTCTCAGTGGATTTTAGATTCACATCAAATTTTAATTATTTTCGGAAACTTTTATTTTTCATCAACCCCTAAATGTTATCCCCAAAATTAGGGGATGACATTTTAAGCCACTTTTTTAACAATGGTACCAATCCGGTAACATACAGTATCAAACAAAGAAAAATCATTCAAATCGGTTGAGATGTTCCGAAGTAATCGCCGGGCAAACATAAAAAAAACAACCGAAAACTGATAGAATTGATAACCTTTTTTTAAATCAGTTAAAAATACATGAAAAAGCCTCGTTTAAAAAGAAACATCCTGTAGAGAAGCTATTTAAATATTTCTTGAGAAAAACTGAATATTTTTTAATTATTCTACTTATTACTTTTATAACACAAGTTTAAGAAAGATCCAGTAAATAGTAATTGTATTATAACTCACTCTACTTCACTAGCAACCAATCTGCAATGCAATTATTCCATAAATATATCCATAGAACTGCCTTTTTTCCTTTTATAGTCACAGGTGAAAGCTTGTCAAGACTGATTTTTCACGCCCACCCGTATTTTCATACATATTTGGACAAATTAAGACACACGGAAGAAATTTTAATACAGCACTTTTGTAGGTGTGTCCATTTATTTAAATTATAATAAAAAGAGTGATATTGCTTACGTTTTAAGCTATTTTTAAGTGGGAATTTATTATGCTTGTGAGTGGTGTCCTTGTGTGTGAATTTCAAATATTTTGACTTTTAAAATACTTAAAAGTTCGTATATATATATATATATATATATATATATATATATATATATATATTATTTTGTTATTATTATTAAAATTGAACATATTAGTTTTTTTTATAAGATTTAAATGTGAATCTTGGTTTATTTTCTTCTTAAACTAGTTAATTTTAAAGCCAATTTGCCGCCTCCTAAGGTTGCCGCCCCGAGCAGGGGCTCGGCTTGCCCACCCCTGTTGGGGAAAAGGAAGCAAACTTTGAAAAAGAGCGACGCGGCTGACTGTATAATTCTAAGTCACAGTCGAGGAGGCTATTTCACTTTCCCAAACACATTTTATTTGAGGTGGACTGACTGACTGTTTGTTAACGTAACTCCAGAACTATTGGCGACGGATCTCATCATTCTGAACCATGGTCAAGTGACGAGGACGACACCTAAGCCTACACTTTACTTTCCAAAGTTCCCCACTCCAGCTTGAGGGTTTTGAATCTCGGCAGGTGAATTTTGAATACGTCGGTCCCTTGAACTTACAAGAGGCATCAAAGTTCGAACCCAAGATAAGACAAAAACCCTATTGACCCTACCCCCTCCACCCTTTGAGATCGGTTGATTGGATTTTTTTGCGCAAGCAGAATTGCACCAAATATTTATGATATTAAAGTCAATACATCCTTTGAGAATTTTAAGGCATATTCTCATTTAACACGCAGAAATGGATTTCGTTCGATTAAAGGAATTAGGACTGAAGTAAAAGAAAGGAATTGTGTTGAATGAAAAATGGAAGAACATCGAAGGATCTTCTGAAAGCGAATATTATATGTATCGTAAAAAATAGCAGCTCGTTTATTCAGTATCGGACACACAATTTAATAAGTACGCCGAGCATGGGCTTATCACATTTATTAAATTGCATGCAATTTATATTTTATTCTTCCCTCTTGTTTTATTGTGCATTGACGCAAACCAATACCTCATTGCCTTGAATTTCGGTCAAGTGGCACTCCCGAGTTTACACACCACGCTAGCGTGAGGATTTGGAACCTTAACAGGAGCCCCTTGACATTGACACCAGGACTCGAGTGAGGGAATGTTAACGTCACCCTGTCCAGCTACCTGAGGGCTTTGGGCGACGGACCTGGTCATTTTAAACCATGGTCAAGTAACGAGGACGACACCTGAGCTGGCAGTCCCCTCTCCTAACTACCACACAACACCAACGGGAACACGTTTGAGCTCTTGACAGATTTAACGTGCATCGGAACTCCTCTGCACGGCGGGTGCTCAGCGGTTCTCTGCTCTAATCGAGTAATACTTAACTGTGGCCCATCGGACTTTCCTGAGTAGCCCATTGCAATAAGAAATTCTATTATTAAAAAACAATGTAGTAAAAATTTAGTGGTAAATCCTATCCATCAAGCAATCAAATCTATCAATTTTCTTCCTTTTTTTATAGTAGAATATAAGCAAGAGGTTTGGTGATGGATGAAAGGAAATCGAAATTACTCAGTAAACGATGCAGGAAGGTAAATATTTGTAGGTTGGATAAAAAGGTTCAGTATTAAAACATTTTAGTTTTAATATTTTGCTTTCTCCAATGATACTTTGGTCTTTTTTCCCAATCTCCTCATGTTGCGGTCAGTGAGTGAGTGAACACGTTGCGCTGTTCAACTACATGAGGGCTTTGGGCGTCATTTTGAACCATGGTCAAGTGACGAGGACGACACCTGAGCTGCCTCCCCTCTCCTAACTACCACACCACACCGACGGGAGGACGTGCCGGGTCTTCAGCGGTACAAGGCTCGGACTCATGACACGCCGGTCAAGTGTCTGTTACCTTGACCACTAGACTACCACAGCCACACTAACTCTGCTTTGAAAGAAGCAATGCTAGGCACGAATTCGCTACTAGCTTATAGTGTAGCTCGAATCAGCTACCATAGTTGACTATCCACCCAAGAAGCTATGGTTTTAGCCCTCAATATACATTAATTTTTAATAGCAGAAACATAAGAATCATATTGCATTTTATTTCCTACATAGCTTAAATAAGTGTATTGCTTATCGATCATATTCATTTAGTTAATGTGATTAGAGAAAAAACGCTCATATCAATGTGCATTTGTAAATTATATCAATTTTACACTGGTTTGCTTCATAATTTATTTTATTACGTGTTCCCGATTAAAAATATCGGCCTGGGTGATGTTCGCTATTTTCCTTTTTATTTAAAGGGGTTAGGGGATCTAAAAAACTTAAAACCCTTTTTTAAAAGTACTGTGGGCTTAAATTTTTCTTTATCGATAGAGTATTCGTTTTAACTAAAATTTATGTGTTAAGGTGTGCCACAATTAGTTTTCACATTTGTTTAAAAGCAAAAAGTTTCGTATAACAAGCTCATAACAACGGATAAGTTAATTAACAATCAAAAGAAAATGCAATTTAGGGACATTTAGAGATATCGTTTTTTCTTTTGTTTTGTGATCCACTGAAAATTTTTTTTTTTTTTAAAAAAAGAAGTGGGTTTTGACTTACATATTACAAATCTGTGTTCAAATCCAAGAAAACAATTGCTGTTCAAAAGCTTTTAATTTTGAAATAAAGCAATGTAATGAATATTTCTATTCAATTACTTAATCATTTAACATGTTGAAAAAACATTATACATTTTAAATAAACTTAGCGCTTTAAATAATCGAATTTTATAAGTTTTAAAATATTTGATGTCTCACATTATTAAAACATGTTATTCTATCAAATACAGCATCTCATAATAATTTTATTTCCTAAGCTGAGAAATCAGAATTTACACATTGTCTCGTTAATAAGTAGAAAATTCGGTGAATATTTTTTTTTAATTAAAGATGACTGCCTATTGTTCCGAAGCTTCTTTGCATTGAATTCATATCGAAAAAACATTCGATAAATTAAAACTGTAATAGTTCACTTTAGTTGAAATAATCAACACACTATAACGATAATAGTATGCAAAGAAAAAAATCACATTCCAACATTGTTCCAAGTTTTCCACTTCTTACAGTAAAATATAAAAATTATTGATATTAAAAAAAACTACCTCCAATCTTAACGAATCTGTAGAGACAACCAGAGTAGTAATTTAGAAGCCAACTGCGGATGGTGAGTCAGGAGATTCTCCCATTCGCTGGAATTTAAAACCAGGTGCTTGTTTTGTGAGACGTATTCCCGAGCAGCGTCGAACAGTAACTCGTCATGGTGAGCGTCAGCCAGAACTAAAATTTCGCAGACATTTTCATCTGTTAATTTAGAAACTAGAAACAGTTTGCATTGCTCTGTCAATGAAGGCAAACCGTATTTCACAGCGGCAACGTACAGCTGCATATACCTTTCGAAAGTGTAGACGTGTATTTCGGCTCGATAGACGTACTTCAGTAGTTCCCAAATGATCTCTAAATTCAAATCCGAAAGATCCAGATGAATGACGTTGTCTTCGATTGAACAGTCTTTAAGCATCTTGTGAAATATGGGAGACCTCATAGCGAGAACAGCTTTGTGGACCTCTAACATTTCCTCTTGGGCTTGGATAGCGGCGTCTGTGAGGTTACCCGTAATCCAAAGGCATTTTAAGTCCTCTCTGAGTTGGCACACACTGAGAAATCTGGATTGATCTTCAACGGGGTTTGTCCAAGAACAACTTTCCTTTTCCACTTCGGAAGTCTGACGACCATCTGATACCGCGAAATCCAAGCACAATTGCAAAACATCATTGGGCAGGTAGACAACGTTCTCGAGAATTCGGCTCTTCCTCATGTTCAGAATCGGGAACTGACATTCCAGTCTTTCTCTTTGGAACCATTTCTCGTATTCTTTCGAGCCTATCAAATCGTCAAGTGTTCCCATCACAGATATTCTACAGCGAAAGTAGATTTTCGACGTGTTCTTCCACCTCACGCGATGGATGCATACTTGAAAGCTGTCACCATTTTCAGAGTCATCGATGAGTGAACACGTCAACACCAAGTGTATCAGCTGCAAATTGACAAATTTGTACACTGGGAAATCTTTTCTTTCCCGTGTGCTGAAGTTCTCGATGCTCCAGAGGACTGATTTTCTAATCGCTTCGATTCGAGTCTTGACCTCGGTGTTCGCTGGTCTGGGAAAAATGAGTTGTTTCAGTCGCTTCAGATCGTAATTTTCTGCCATTTCGTAGAGCCCAGCCAATACGTCAGCACACGGATTTCCTACTTGACCTGAATAAAGGTAGGACAAAAAAGCCTTCAGTATTAAGGATGACACACCATTGACCTTAATATTATTCGAAAAGGTCTCGTCACGAATTATTCCAAGCTCAGCTGCAAATTTAGGGGCCCGAGCACAAATTAAAACTCTGTGAACTTTGAACTCTTCGTCGGATGTACTCAAAGACAAGTCACTGAATGAACCACTTTCAAACAGATTTCTCAAGTTCTGACACAGTTCTTCTAGATTAGCGTCCTGCGTTTCTTCGTCACTCGCATTGAGCATCAAGTGACATTTAATGCGTAAAGTATCGTCGGGAAGTACAATATCTTTGCTTTTAAAAATCGATTTCCTGACGCAGAATCGATGAAATCCGAGTACATTGCCGATTCGAATGTATCTGGAATTACCTTTGTATAGCCTGAAAGTTGTATCGCCTCGTCCAAGTATGGAAATTTCAAAATTCACTCTCCCCAAATGTGTTGGGTTGTCTTCGAGGTATTCGAGATAGCACGACATATACTTTCCGTTCTTCTTTTCCTCTTGGGTACAAATGTAAACGCCATTCTGTGTCAAGGAGTAAGACGGAAGTGAAAATTGGACTGATTATCACTTCGCCAGTCCAATGTCCACAGCTGCTGAAATTTTCTATTTTCCATAAAAATTCCCCCTTTGGGTGAGTACGCATGTTGCATGTCTAAAAATCCCTCCTGGATTTTTCAGAAGCTTCAGTGTCCATCGGAGCATTTAATTCCTTTCTGAAATTCGTTTCGTTAGTGAATGGGTTTCAAAGGCAGAAGCGAGGTGCATTATTCCGCTTCTTTATCGCTCAGTTAACTGCGCTAAAGTGCTTTTTTTATTTCACGTCAAAGAACTCTTTGAAGGGATATCTTATCTCACAAGTATCCGCCTCAAAACTTAACGAAACAAAAGTAAAAAAAAAAGATATGGCAGCAGGAAGTTGTATATATAGATTTAATTTCTACAGCACACGTAGATTTGAACTTGTAATCTGGCATGAATTAAAACATAATTTCTTTTTTACAATTTTGGAAGTTTTTCCATTATTTACAGCAAATTTTATTTAATGCAGCTAATATATCAACTATATTTCGTAAATCCCTTAAAAGTAGTAAAAAATATAGCTGTTTTTTAATTCCTACTATTAGTTCCGCTCTCCCTATCTGTTTATCTTATTCAAATATTTGATCGTTAATAAAATACTTTTTATTCATCCACTCAAGTTCAAATACATTTTTAAACTTGTAGTGGATGACACTTGATGTTAGTACAGTTTTTTCAAATATTAATAGAATTTAATGAATGAATAGCAAGAAACAAAACTAATAGTCCAACATCATATATAAAAAGGAAAATTGATCGTTGTGTTCCTGTAGCGCAGTGGATAGCGCGTTGGACATCTAATCCAAAGATCGTGGCTTCGAATCTTACCTGAGAGGGCTTGATTTCTGAGAGTTATTTATGAATGAATAAATAGTAACAATAAAAATAATAGTTCAACACCATAAATAAGAAAGGGCAAAGAAAATCGCTTTCTATTTTGCCACTTAATATTATGATTCTGTCATATTTGTGTATACACATTTATTTTAAATATAATTATTTAATAAAAAGTAACTAAAATAAAAATTTTCTTTGTTGACCTAAGTAGGAATTGACTTGATATACACTGGTGTGCAAAAATTAAGGACGAAGTCGAAAAATTAGCATATCAGCTGAACGAAGAGGCAGAGCGGACAGAAAGACCAATCAGGAGATTAAGTAAGGTGATGTACGGTAGCACATGCGCAGATATGCAGGTAGACGTAATAGGGGAGTGTCTGAGTAGTATAAAGCATGTTGTCGGTGTAAGATCAGTATTTCTGGCAAAGAGATTGCACGCCGTATAGCAGTTAAAATCACATCGAGTTGCTGCCTCAGCGAGAAATGGCGAATAATCAATCTGTTAGACGACATCTGGATGCTTTTACCCGAGGTCGAATCATTGGGAAGTTGGAGGAAGGCCGCAGTGTGACAAGTGTGGCTGCAGAGTTCGGAATTGCTCACAGCATCGTTTCACGACTTTGGAGACAATTTCAAACTACAGGAACAGCTATCCGGGGGTTCAGTAGTGGTCGTCCAATACGAACCACACCCGCAGATGACCAGTACATTGTCTTACAGGCCATAAGAAACAGGCGGCAGACAGCGGGAGAAATCGCTAGACACACGACACAGGCGATTGGACGACAGATATCGCGTTTTAGCGTGGCCAGAAGACTGCACGGTGGTGGTCTGTTTGCACGACGCCCTGTACGGTGTGTACCTTTAACGCCTGCCCATCGGAGAAGGCGTTCTCTGTGGTGCCGGGAACAACGGAATTGGAGAGACAATGAATGGGGACGAGTACTCTTTACAGATGAGAGCAGATTCAGTTTGAGTAGCGATTCTCATCGCATACTCATCTGGAGAGAGCGGGAAGCCGCAATCATCCCTCGAACATCATTGAAAGGGACAGGTATGGAGGTCGCGGTGTTCTCGTTTGGGGAGGCATCATGCTTGGTAGTCGTACAGACCTTCACATCTTCGACGGAGGTTCAATCAACGGGAACCGTTATTGTAACGAGATTCTTCTTCCATATGTGCGTCTTTTTAGAAGCGCTATGGGTCTGCAGTTCCTTTTCATGGACAAGAATGCACCATGGCATCGCCCAGTAGCTGCCGAACAGCTCTTAGAGAGTGAGGATATTGAACGTATGGATTGGCCGGCACGATCTCCGGATCTCAATCCCATCGAGCATGTATGGGATTTTCTAGGCAGACGCTTGGCAGCTCGTACCTTACCACCAGTAACGATTCGGGAGCTTCGATTGGCGCTGCAAGACGAATGGGCAGCAATGCCTCAACAACTCATTGACACCTTCATTCTCAGCATGGGCAGACGCTGTGAAACCTGCCTAGCAGTCAGGGGAGATCATATCCCCTACTAAAGACCGGATGTTTCTTGCTGGACACCCATCACAGGGATGTTTCGGCCTTCAGTCGCATTGCACTCCATGCTACTTTTTCAATCAAGCTTCTTTTTATCCCTCTGATTTCTCTTTCAGTAAGTGTTGCTTACATTACACATGTCCTTACGTATTGGGGATCTTACGGTATTAAATGTGTTGATTTGGAAAGCTTTTGTACAAAGTTATATTGAAAAAACCGTCTCGTCCTTAATTTTTGCACACCAGTGTATATATACATATATTGCTTGTTTTAAAGTCTTTTCTCGTTGCAACTATTTAATTTTTTTTCTAAGTACATGCTTGTATTTTCAATATTTTTCACGACCTGCACAAAGCATGAACTTTTTGATTACCTAATTCGGAAAAAGTATGAATAAATATGACTTTCGAAATGAATTTAAAGAAAGGAAATTTTCATAACTATTTTTAAAAATAAATTCTATTTGATCTTATGATCAGTCATTTGCTGCATTCTTCATAAAATTCTAATCAAATGAATGCATTGATTGATTAAATAAAAATTTATTTTTGAAACAAAATATTTTAATTTTTATTTTAATAAATTTGCAATTATTGTGCCATTTTTTTTAAAGTTCTTGCATCTTATCCTAGATAATATACAAATTCATAAAAAAAAGTACTGATTTAATATATCGTTTGGAAGATGCCATTACTTGTTTCAAAAAGTCTGTTTTCTCATAATTAATATTATTAAAGAATTTAGGAGCTATATCAGAATGACAGCCAGTTTACTTTCTACTGACATCGAATACTCATTTAAAATTAAACAAATTCGCTCCATTTCTATTCCCTATTTCTATTGCATTCTCTTCACCCTATTTCTCCTTTGAATTTCATATTTGATCAAACTAAAGTGTTCAAAACAATTTTAGAAACAAAATATTTTACGCACGGATGAAACATTTAAAAAACAATTATCAAAAAAAAAACAGCCATTCATTTTTTGCCGAGTTTATTGAAGAATATACGAACAAATGTAGAGAGAAATGACGCAAACTCGTGTGTAAAAAAGTCATTTTATTGGCTATATAAGAACTGAAAAAAATGTATAAATCACAGATGGTTAATACGAGAGCATTTTACAAAAACCTTTGCTTAGAACAAAATATTTTTGAATGTTTCAAAACAAAGTGCTCGCCGATACGACTAGAAAAATATAACGTACGTTAAAAACTTTGTACAAGAGGTAAAAAATTGTTGATGAAAGGTGAACCTCTCTTTCATTTGAGGACGACCCTTTCAGAAAGTTAAAGTAGAAGTTATATTCTGAAAAGGTTCGAATTGTTCTTTGTGCGTAATACACTGCTGCTTAAATGTATTCAAAGTTCCTCCGAGAACAGTCCTTGAAGAATCGGCGGAATTTCCACCCAGCACCAACAGTCACTAGACGACAAAAACGTTGCGATACATTGCTTCTGTAAAGATTTAGGAATAATAGGTATTTTGTTTCTTGATTGATTTGAAAATTCTTTATGACAGGAAATTTTCAGTATAAATTAAGGATTTTTTTATATATATTATTAGCAGTTATAGTCGTGATGAAAACATCAGAACAAATTACGCAATGGCGAAAGAGCAATAATAGCAATTCTCTAAAAGTAGTTTCGATTATAAAGGCATTGCATCATAAAATTGTTGTCAGGAACGAAAAATATACAGACAAAATAAATTCATGTAAGTTCATTAATTAATTAGTTTAATTTTAAAAGGCAGATTGTTTTCTCATATTTCAGAAAACTAAAACTTTACAAGGGATTATAGTTTTAAAAATTACTTTTCATAAAAAAAAAAAAAATGGTTTTTCTTGTCAGAAAATCTATTCATTTTTACAGTACAAAAAATATGTATAAAATCTTAAAGGAAAAATTAATAATTAAAGTAATTCAGATATTCCACAGCATTTTTCAAATATTATCAACAAGAAATTATTTAAATTTCATGTTTAGTATTTTTTCCTCTCAAAAAAAAATTCTCTTTCATTGTGAGAAAACACCTTTATTCCGATTCAAGGAATCCCAACATAGATTTGTTGCGTTATTGGTTATAATTTAATTATAATAAATTAAACAAATTTCGAGCAAAATATAGTTATGCACTCCCAAATTTTATGTCTTCTGCCCATTAAATGATACAGAGATATCATAAATTTCAAAACACTCTTTTAAAGTTATCTTCATATAATATCGTACACCTCTGCTGTATTCCATCGCCGAAATTTTTGATAATATTCTTATTTCTTTTTATCTTCCGTAACTGGATAGCCCGTTTCAGATTACTTGAATTGGGTTTAAATTTCATTGAATAAATAATTATTACTTTTATAATTGGTTGCAAAAAGGTTCTATGACTTTTCCATCGCATAACAAAAGTTATTTTAACTTACGGTCTTCGCAATGCTGTAGTAATTTTCTGCTCGTGGTTTCTATCATAACAATGCTTCATTTTTTCCAAGTACATGCGAATGCTTAAAATGTATGCTTTGATTATTTGGTACTGATTGTGTTTCCTTTTGATTCATCAATGTTTTTAATTGCACCAAAAAATAACCAAACTGCACTTTGTTGACAGTAAAAGGGAAGTCCTCGATTTAAAATGAAGGCATCGTCTTGTGCTTTTTCAGCGACCAGAAGGAATTTTCCTTAGAGTCCATTTCCCACTCGGCAGCATTTCTGGTCAGGAATTTTTCCACCACCTCCACAAATACCTTATTCTCGATTTCTTTCCCTGAGAAAAAAAACAATAATAAAAATGTAACATTTGAAAAAAAAAAGCTTTTCAAAATTTAAATATATTAATTCTTATCAGATCACTGGCGTCGCTAGTCCTGAGGGGGCCCTGTATTTAAATTCCTTGGAAATCTAGATGAACCAATTTAGGCATCGTGCTTTTAATTCGATGGTGTTTCGAAATGACCAAGTATAAGCCTATTATATATCTGTAGTGCAATCTTAATTTTTTTAAAAACAAGTACTTTGTAAAAGCTATATTATCTATTGGGCTCAATAAGACTTGAGATTAGGAGGCATATCAATTCTTAATGTTGTCGTGTGTTTTTATCCTGGGATACAAGTGACAATACAAACAGAAGCATATAATAGAAACAATACAATACATTTATTACACATGATGATGATATAACAGAAGGAGAGTCGAGACGGAAATCCATTACAGGCGACTTCTTTTCCCGAAGAAAATACAACCATGCCTTACTCGGGATTCCAACCCAAACCCACTCGGTTAGAAGCCGAGGGGCATACCCACCATACTGGCTGGGTGTCATCGATTCTTAACTCAAATGATACAAAATAAACTCTTTCCTGAATTATTTTAAAATCTTTAAACCCAATGAAGGATCAGGACGGATGAAGCCGGAATAAAACTCTAGAGCTGTATAACTTTATAGGGGTAGTACCAATCATATTCCCACTTTAATATTCCAACAATATTACGGGTATAATTAACCTTACTTAATGAAAAAATTCATCCCTAAGATAAAGACGGTGCAGTAAAATTCCCTCGCAGTATGGTCAGCGTTGCCATTCGCTATATCTAAATGAAGCCATTAACAGTTTACGGGGCCTGTAAACAGGTGCTGCCGATGGCTTGATTACTTTTTCTTCCTTGTTTACGGCTCCCCTCTACTCCGGGTTCATTAGTCAACGAAGCCGATTAACATAGGACGCTTTCTAGACCCTGGTGGTTGTTAAAAGGAGGAATCCTTTCGATTGGAGTCCCTAAAGAGGTCTAAACACTAGATACCATTAATTGGATTTCTTGATGAGATGGCCATTAAAATCCGCTATTTGGCCTACTTAAAGCTAATGGAGGTGAGCTTTTAAAGGCCAAATTCTATTCCTAGTTAAAAGAATATTTTTAAACGAGGTCTATTGAAATTACAATTTCTAATGTATGTTATCAAAAATGAGTTTGTGCAGGGCACAAAAAGACGGGTAAGCCCAAAAGGTACATGAAATATGCTATGCAGAAAATATGGGCGAGAGAGATGATTTGGACTTGTGAAAACATTTTCTTCTTTTTTTTAAATACGCTTTCAATTTTTAAAATATAATATTGAAACGGTTGCTGTATTCAACCTTGATTGATTGATTGAATATTAACGTCGCACTGTTCAGCTACACGAGGGCTTTTGGCGACCGACCACGTAATTTTGAACCATGGTCAAGTGACGTGGACGACACCTGAGCTGGCACCCCCTCTCCTAACTACCACACCACACCAACGGGAGGACGTTTCAGCTCTCGACAGATTTAACGTGCATCGCTGCCCTACACGGCGGGTCTTTAGTGGTGTATTCAACCTTGAAAGAAATGTCCAAAAATTTGCGATTTTCGCACAGCTGTTTAAAGATTGGTTTTATTTTGTGGGCTTGTAAATTAATCAGTCGATTTTTTTTACGAGTTTGACTTCTTAAAAAACTTTTAAGCATTTCATAAAGATATACAGAGTGTCACCGAATTCGGCAGAGAAATATCAGAGGGGCGATATTAGGCTGAATGGGAATGGCAAACATGGGTTATACATAACCATAACATGGGGTCGCAAATCACGTTTAGCCGGAGTAATTCGCAACTGAAGGAATTGGCTTAAAAAAATGTTTCTTTTATTTTTTATATTACACTACTGGCTATTAAAAGTGCTACACTAAGAAGACAACATGTTACAGACGTAAAATTTAAACGACAGGAGAAGGTGCTGTGATTTTCAAATGATTGGCTTTCCAGTGCATTCAGACAAAGCAGGCGCCAGTAGCGACACCTACAATGTGTTTAAATGAGGAAATTGTTCGGCCGGTTTCTCATACACAAATTACATTTGAAGGTTCTTACCTGGTGAAAAGTGTTTTGTGATGCCTTGTGTAAGAACCAGGAATGTGTACCAGCATGTTTCTGACTTTGATAAATGTCGAATTGTAGCATACAGGAATTGCGGTTTATCGTATCACATGATTGCTGCTCGCGTCGGTCGAGATCCAATGACGGTTAGCTGAATATGGAATTGATGGGTTTGGGACGGTAATACTGAACGCCGCGCTGAATCTTAATGGTCCCCTATCACTAGCAACCGAGAAGACTGGCATGTTGCCTGCATGACTTCAATGGGTCGTGCAGACACGTCACGAGCTTCGAATGAAGAATCGGAGTCATTTACGAGACAATAAGTGGCTGCATGAACAGTTTGACGACGTTTGCAGTAGCAAGGATTCTCAGCTGGGAGACCATCGATGCGGCTCTCTTGACGCTGCATCACAGACCGAAGCGTTTTCAGTAATGTGATCCACGACGAACCTGGACGCATGAATGGTGAGAAGTTTTTCAGATGAATCCAAGTTCTTTTTATAGCATCAAGATGGTCGCATTTGTGTTTTGCGGTATCGTGGTGAGTGCACATTGGCTGCGTGCATTCGTCATCATCGTACAGGCCCATCCCCTGACGTGAGGGTATGGGATGCTGTTGGATATGCGTCTCGGTGATATTCGCATTGAAGTCACTTTGAACAGTGCACGTTACATTTCTAATGTATTACAACCCGTGGCTCTACCCTTGATTCGAGCCTTGCGAAACCTAACATTTCAACAGGATAACGCACGACCGCATGTTTTCGGTATTGCACTGATCTTCCTCGATACGGGAACTGTTCAGCTGTTGCCCTGACCTGCACGTTCACCAGATCTCTCGCTAATAGGAAGTGTCTGATCTATGGCTGCCGAATGACTGTCTCTCGTCACCATGTGCCAATCGCTACGGTTGATGCGCTGTGACATGTTGAAGTTGCATGCGCGTCTATACCTGTATATGCCATCCATTCTCTGTTTGACTCAATGTCCAAGCGTATAAGTGCTGTTATTATTGCCAGAGTTGGTTGTTATGGGTACTGAATTCTCAGGATCTATGCACCCAAATTTCTTGAAAATTAATCACTTGTTATTTCAAGTAAAATATATTTGTCCAAAAAATATCATTTTGTTATCAAAATTTCTTCCTTGTGTGGCAGTTTTAATGGCCATTAGTGTACTCGTTTGTATAAGAGAAAGAAGCTCATTATACACTCTATTTAACCTTGCATATTTTTTTCTTCTTGTAGTTCTTGCATTCATTGTTTCCAGCAGAAAAGTTATTTAGAAGATTAAGCCGTGGGTATTTTAATTAGGTAAAAAAATAATCAAAAATGTGAAGTAGAGAGAAGGATTTTTATCAGTTTCTCCCATATCTATTTCTGGTGAATATTATTGATCGGAACAGTGAGTAATATAGATGCGTTTCATGCTTTCTTCTTTATTAATGAATATTATCACACAAGTAATTACAAGAAATAAATTTTTAAATAAAATCATTTTATTGTAATTAACACCTTTTTTTTTAGATTTAGTGTTATATGTCTAGAGAATTTTCCTCTGGTTGATGTAATCAGTGTCGATTTAAGCTTATTTCGGGCCTTGGACGCAGAAGATTTACAGGCCTCCTTGGCACTGGAGGATTGAAACTTATAACCAGAAAATCTGGTTTAAGTCCAGTTTATCCGGGCCCTTCTGGGCTCCTGGGCGCCAGCCCAAAGTGCCCAATGAATAAACCGGCACTGGATGTAATATTTAAAATAAAATCAAACTGTTGCTTACGGATCATAAAAACCTTTCTAAAAACTAAAATCTCCTTACTTAGAATTAGCTTCCTTGTAAAGGGCACTCCAAATGCGAATTCGCAAAAACGTGTGGAAATTACTTGCTATTGATAACTACTATTATTACTACTATTTTATCTCACCTGTTTTTCTGTGTGCCTCGTCTGTTCAAATATTTCTGCCATCTGAAACAACTTTTGACCAATTTCCGCCACTGTGAGGCGCTGCCGTTCTCCAACTTCTTCCTCCATCGAGACCTATTGCGAGACAAATATGGTAATTGCGGTAATTAAATACTTTTACATATTCATAAACGCCAATTAAAGAGCTTAACTAATATAAACTTGTGGGTTCTTTTTGAGGATTTTGCTGACCGATGTCGCGTTTAAATGGTAAAAATAATCATTGCAACGTACGGTTCCGATAATTAATTTTCATCTTACTAAGGGACACGTAACAAAACAAGTAGATTTAAAAGATTCAGTTAGATTGAAAATATATACATCGTCCGTCATTTCCTTCTCCCTCGTGCTTTTTCTCCCCCACCACGTTTTAGCGCCTTCGGCTTTCTCTCTCCCTTCTCATTCAGTTTCGTCCGTACTAGTCTGTTTTTTTCGGTGAGTCTGGGCATATAAACTGCAAGCAGCCCTCAATCCCATATTTGAAAGTCTTTGATGGGGAAGCGACGAATGTGGAGTGGGCTAGTCTGGTTTACGGTCCTTTACGGTGTATCTTTGGGCATATGGGCTGAAATCAGCCCTCCATCCCAGATCTGAAAGTCTATGATGTGGAAGTGACGATAGTGGTGTTTTTCTTTCTGCGATATACTTCATGACTATTGGTGGGGAGGACTAGTCCGGGAGGTGTGGCCTAACTTGGCTTCTTCCTGATGTTCTGGAAGTTGAATGAAATACTTGGGAGAGAGCTGGGTGACTGCTCTCTGATTGGATGCTGAGTGGTGAGGATAATGACTCCTATTGGCTACCCAAGGGGTTCAAGAAGTTACAAAATGGAAAGTGGGGAAATGCTTGTCCAGTTGGGAAATAGAATTTAAAATAGAAATAAACTAAGTGAGAAGAAATATAAAAAAATAATAAAGAATTAAAAAGAATAATTTAAAAAATTTAGTAGGCCTGCACACACACACACAAATAATGATATTGCATGAAAAAAAGTGATACTATGGCGGGTTATAGGAATCAAGGAGAATTCTTCTTGGTCTTTTAGTTTTTATATTAGCATCATAGGTAACTAAATTTAACATATTACTATTGTTTGTATGAGGGATGGAATTAAAGAATTTAATTGCCAGGTCCTTCTCTATACTATATACCTGACCCGCTGCCAGATATTCACATATATGTTCGACTCGCTGCCAGATCTCTTACACCCGCTGCTTGATCTGTTTCCAGGTGTGGGTGCTAGATTCATAGAACCACGTTAGAGGTATTTTCTGTCTCTTTTTTTTATTTGTAATTTTGTTATTTCCATGGGTCGAAATTATCTGAGACTTCAGCGCGTTCTCAAAATTTTGAAAACTTTTCTGTATTGTATAAAAGTAAGTAAAGAAGGGAAAAAAATCGGTAATATAACCAAAGCAGATATTGTTTTAAGTTTTAGAATTATTTTTAAGGGTTATAAAAGTCAATTTTTAACAGTGAATGTCAATGTATTGTTTTATCTTTTGCCATTTTATTCTCATCAATCTATTTATTGTTTTGTTTTGTGTGCTCTTTTTCTTATCTCTTTGGACGTAGACAGGAATATCCTTCCCGTAATCTACACTTTTCAAACATTTTTCTAATGCCACAAAATCATTATGAGTCATACGAAGCCTATTTCTGAATAAATATGTGATGAACCGGAAGTATAATTCGAGAATATCATTTTTTAATATTTATCACTAGATCCAGGTTCAGTAAAACGGACGCGAAGTCTTTGGTATTAGCTTAAAGGGTTAAGGATCTGGATCTCAACTTTATCAAAGTCACGAATGAAATCTAATTGGATTCCTAAATTCCCACTTGGTGTGATAGCTACGACAACATTAACTGCCTATCACGCCATGATTGATGGTTTGTTTACTATACTTGAGCCACAGACGAGAGGTTAATTGGGAGCTGAGAGACGTCACCTAAAGTCGCACCAATACGGCGCATGCGCAAAATATCTTGAGCCACAATCGTGAAATATAGCTACTTCTCAAACAAAAAGGACGCACGAACTGCTAAGGAATTTATTTGCGACTCATTTCTCAACAAATCAAGCCAATCTATCATGTCTGTGCAAGATCAACTGCTGGGGATTGAAAATAATGTCAACCTTAAAATTACGTTCGAAACAATTCTGTCGAGTTCTGGATGTCGGAATACCTCTTAAATCCCCATTTCCGACAGCCTGTCTGGTGAGGCGGAGTTTTCTGCAGTCAAAACAAAACAATGGAATAAACTATACGCTTCGGGCGTCCCCAGATCTCATTGCAAAGAAACAAGCCAGGGTTCTCATAGATTCAGCCTTTTAGTGAGTTAAAACGTTAAATTACGTTATGTTCATTTTTGCTGGAACTGTATTGTATTTTGAAGGCATGTTTACGTACAGTCAACCTCATTAAACCCCTAATATTATTACCCAGGGGCGGATATTGGGCCAGACAAACCGGAGCCCTGCCCGGGGTGGGTTTTTTTTGAAGGGCGGCATTTGGAACGAATTTAGAAAAAAAAATGATGTTAAATTTTTTTTATATATTTTCTGAAATATTATTGGGTGTGAATTTCATTTAATGTATCTTATTTTATACTCTGTTCAATGTCAGTTTTCTTTTCTATTGAAATTTGAGGCAGGAGTCTATACGTTATATCAGGAAATTTACACATCTTTCAATAGTAGCCTTCTCCTCATCCAGGAGTGGGGTCACAGCGGACATTCCTTTCTTCCATACGATGTCAGCTATCCAAAAGAGTTTTTAAGTAGGTAGAGAACCCTACAGAAGATGTTTCCTTTTAGTCATCTCCAGCATCAACAGACTCTTTTTCGGGCCAGCTGAAATGGGCTATTTCTTCTTACATTTTAGTCTCGCTTGATATAATAACAGGTGCTTAATTTCTAAATATTTTCTATAGGTGTGTGTGAACAATTCGCCTATTTTAATTGTAATTTGTTGCTTTGGAGCAAAATTATTAGAGCCGGCCCTAAAACACTCCGGGGGGACGGCGTTTCAAAGTTTGGGGCGCACCGTCCTAGGGGCATCAGGACTTTGAAGCCTTGACCGTCCTTCCAATCTTCTGGCGTCGGTGTCAGTCAACAATGAGGAAATTCCAAGAGAATATATATATATAACTTCAGTTGAATCCTCTTCAGAAATATTTCGTATGAATAAGAAATGTTTTCGAGAAGATCATTGCTTCAGTTTTTTAAATGGTCGCCAGTATCTAATTTTATACTTTATAAGCATCGAAAAAAATCCCACCCACACACGCGATAAAAACGACCGAATCATTCCAGCCATCATCTGCCCGCACTATTTGATCTCTGAGAGCCACTTTATTCGATGAGGCAGAACAGACGGATTCCGCAATTGACCACTCTTGACCCTCCCCTGGCCGGCGTGTGGGTCGCAATCAACACAGCCGAAATTCCACGTCCCGATTTACGAGGACCCGCTGCCGAGAGTTTTAGGGGGCGATTCGAGGCTCTTTAAAAAGCGTCTTTATGCGTTGGTTAATGCGGCCCGTATTCCATTAGGAGAGCTGGCAACGGCAAGACCATTAAAAATTAAAACCTCTGGAGTGGCAACGTTAAATCTGCAGCGCGCGCTCGTCCGCTTTACGAGTCCGGGTTTCAGAGCTTTTATTTTCGCAGATAGGCGGGGGCGGGGTCGTAAAACGGGTCGTTTTTGGAAGAATGCGCGATGAACGCCATTAGGGACGGTTATGTTTTTATTATTATTATTCTCGCTTTCGCTCTGATTTATATCAACTTTTGGGTCGAATTTTAATATTAATATCAATGGCTTACGCGAACGCTCTATTTTAAAAGTTTTTAAAGACATTCTTTGTTTTATGAAGGTTTAAATTTTGAAACCAATTGTTTCACTTAGAAAAATGATGTCAAATTAATGTTCTGATTTCACTAACAAAAAAGAAAGTATCCTATTTCTAGTAGCACACATATCTTCTTTCTACTTCAACTCGCTTTTTTTTATTTATATGTTTTACATTTCATTTCTTATTTTTAGTACCGAATGGATTTCCATTGTATGGAATGTGATTCAAGTTAATAACTACGCAGTTTTTAAAAACGTTTCTGAATTTTAAGGCTACACGGTACCCTTTTGCAAAAAAATTTTGGGGGGACAGTTACAGTAGAAATAATTCATGTTTTATATTTAGATTATATTATTAAGATTATTCTGTAAGTAAAAAGTCAGTTTGACCAACCATTAGTTTACAATTTTAAAAAATTAGGAAATTTTCAAGTTTTTTTAAACTTTTATAAAATACTCAATTTTTAAAATTTTTTAGTCATTTTAAGTTATTTATGTTTCTTAGGTTATTATAAACAAAAGTTAGTATGGGTTTTAAAATCTATTATCTTGTTGATTTTTAATAATTATTTTTCTAGAAAAACCTGGAAAAAACACGAAAATTTTTCAAATATCAACTTTAGCATTTTTTAGAAAAATAACTAGAGATCTCAGACCTAATTCCATACTAACTTTTATGGAAAATACATTTTGGAGTATACAGAAAAAAATTCAAGGCTCTTTCTTGAACAGGAAAAAAGCCTTAGGGATTAAAAAACACTTATACCTTCAAAACTGAAAGTCGGAGAAAAACGCATTTAAAGTTTGTTAAGTCATAAAACAAAAACTTATAACGCCCGTAAAGTTCTAATTTTTTTAATATGTTATTTTCCAATGTATGATCTGCATTAAAACACTATTTTCATTAAATATGACTGAAAATTATATTTTTAATTCAAAAAATATTTTTGCATAATATTGATAGCATTAGTTAAGACGTCAGTTTATTTAGCTTTATCTTAACCTAATATTTTCACAAAAGTTTTGAAACACGAGGTATTTATATACAAAATAATAATGATACCAACTGAAGCTACAAATAGTCAGGTTTGCTCATAAAATTCAATTTTTTTTCAGTTTTAAATTGGCGCAGTTTTGGAATTTTTAGCTCTTGTCGTACGACTTTAAAATACTAAAATATAGTACTACAATACGTTTAGTATAATGTAGTTTGGTATACACATCAAGGAGATATTCAGTTATATCTGCATCATATGAATTCAGAACACTTGTATTCGAAAGTCTAATTGCCGAAGCAGCTGAGGACTGATTTTTAGATACATCATTTTCAGTAGTATTCCATCTCTTCGAAATATTGTTTCTCACAGAAACCTGAGAACGCATTTGGCATGGCATCTTCTCTACAAGAAAAAATTAATGATAAAGCTTTTAAGTTATATAAACTATTTTTAAAGCAAAAATTGGCCATGAAATTCATCTTAACTAATTAATTATGAGAACTCAAAAAACTCAAACCATATCAAGCGGAAATGATTTTAGTAATGAAAATTGGAATTAATAACCATTTCAAACTAAAAGGTCAAAAATATGTTTAATTAATTCAATTTAAGAGTGGAAAAATGCTTTAAAATGAAACCGAAACCAAAACCGTAGCTCATAAAACTTCAAATCTCTTAAAAACTAATTTGCTAACAGATCTGAAACTTCGTGGCAAGCTTCTCAATGATATAGGCCACCAGAAAATGCAAAAAAAAAAAAAAAAAAAAAAAAAATCGGTAAAAATGAAATTTTTAGGGTACTGTGTAGCCTTAAGGACACACGATAAACACACACACAGGTCATGGGTTCATTTTACAGTAATATTAAATCCTTTTTTTCTGTTTGAAATGAAGTTTCTGACTTTGGACCCTATTCTTGGGCATCTGGGGATTGATTAAAATTGACCTTGAAAGGAATACGAGGACTATTGACGACGATGACATCTGTGTCATAAAACGAAGACAGCATGATTTTGATCCTGAAGATATTCATTCTAGAATTGCGAAAGCTGTTCCACTTCAACTTCGGGTTCTATTCATTTTAAATTATCTCAGAAAAAAATGAAAATTGTTATCAGCTGAATGTTTTCTTGCAATATTGTTCCATTAAAGCCTTTATTTATGACAAAAATATCAATTTAAATTGACAGCAAGGAAAATGTTCGTAAATGCAAAAATCTTGTTCCACTGACAACGTCAGAAGTATTTAATTTTTACGAAAAATTTTGGACTGTAAAACTGAACGTGTAGTTTTGTAGATAAAATGTGCATTGCGTTTGGATGTTACAATTTTCGGTAATACTTTGCTTGGCTTATTATTATTTTTTATAACTTTAACATTTTATTTATTTTAAAGTGTTTATTAGCGTCGCAACTCTAAAGCAACCCGAGGGCATTTGGAGACGAAAATCATAATTTTGAGCCGTGGGGGCTCAAATGATATTCCTAGAGCTGGCACCCCCTCTCCGAACCTCCACATTAAGCCACCCGGGGACTTTGAGTCTCAACATATTTAAAGTGAAAGAACCTCTCTATACGGGAGAGGTATTGAGTAAAACAAAGGGTCAACACTAAAGGTCAAACTCATGACTCACCGGCCACGAGTTCGTGACAATGACGACTGGGCTACCGCGGCCGCCAATTTCTTTCATAACTTAAGAAGTAATAAATTAAAATTCAAATAAATATTCTGTTGTTGTGACTAATGCCACTTGCCTGACGAAATCAGATCGAGGCTAAGGGTTAGAATTTTTACGCCTGTCGTTAGCCTAAGCTTTGAGCACTATGCAGGTGACAGTACGATATTGCTCGGTTCCACCCCAATTTAGAGGGAGAAACCCTGGAAGTGGCCAGGGGCCTCCCACCTCTCTTCCACCAACCACACGAGAGGACTTGCGGCTCGATGGCTATTTAGAGTACCCCTATGCCCAAAGGCACTATACATTTACAAGCATCCATGTCTTCTCCGGGATTCGAACCGAATCCCTACGGCACCGCAGTCTCTCAGCGTCGCTAACCACTCTACCGGTTGAGTAACTTAATAAATATTTTAACCTACCAATTGACGTATTTTCTCAGTATGTTTGACCATCCAACAATGAGCGAAAACAGTATCGAATCATTAAAATGCATTTGAAAAATTATGTCGTTAGTATTGAATAAAGGTGTTTCTACACATTAATGTGCTTATGGAACAAAAGTGTACCTGACGCGAGTCGAGACTTTGTAGTGCAGCGTTCATTCCTTACCTCTGCAAAGCTTCCTGCTGGGTTTTCATGCAGAGACTGGACAAGAAACGAGGCAACTCCAATGGAACACTAATCCTGAAAAAAATAATAACAAGTCTTCCGTATTCGTTCCAAAAATAAACTGAAAAAAACACTCACCTCCAATTTCGAAGTGATGTTGAAGAAATATTGACAAAGAAAGCGCTTTGTGATTAGTTTTCTAACACATTTCAATAATTTGACGATTCAATGTTTTTTCAAATGTTAAAAGCAAAACGACGGCTATTGGTGACATATATCGTCATTTTCAACCAAGTTCAAGAGACAGCCTTTGAGTTGGAAACCTCCCCACCAACGTAAGGACTTTGAAGTTCCTCGGCCTTAACGTGCATCAGCTTTGCTACACGATGAGTCTAGTAGCATCAGAATTAAAAAGAGCGAATCAGTTAGAAAAGCGTCAATTCCAGAATAGAACCATTCGGTTACGACAAATAGTTGCAGTCATTAGGCGAAAAGACTTTTTATGTGCAACTATTGGGTTAAATAAAGATAAAACAATCCTTGTGGTCTGTTTCCCCTTTGTTAAACCCTCACACAAAACCTGAGTGAAAGTTTGCTACATGCCTTTAACTGTACAGGAGTTGTTTCTGTCCGACTTGGTGAATACCGCAGCTCTGATTTAGCTCAAGATGCATTAATCAATTGTATTTAGAGAGTGGAATCCTAATAGTCCAACCTGAGTCTAATAAATTTGGCTTATAGATTTTCTAACAATACATTTATCTTTTTATTATATGAGCTTTCACTGAGTGGATGTCAAAGTAAGTGAAAGGTCATTTTTTAAAATTATTTAGAAAAACTTGTTGGATTCTCTTGCGAGATCGCTTTTATTTGCTTGTTCATTAATATCGCACTCTGAGGCAACATGAGTCCTTTCTAACAACGGTCAAGTGAGCCAATATCCCACACTCCTAACTTCCATAGCACACTTACAGGAAGTGGCCATGGGGGCCTAGTAGTTAGGGTCACGAAGCGTGGCCGGAGTGTCTTGGGTTCGGGTCCTGGGAGGCATTGAGTGAGTGAGTGAGTGAATATTAACGTCGCATTGTTCAGCTACACGAGAGCTTTTGGAGACGAACATCGTCATTTTGAACCAGGGTCAAGTGACGAGGACGACACCTGAGCTGGAACCCCCTCACCTAACTACCACACCACACCAACGGGAGGGCATTTCAGCTCTCGACAGATTTAATGTGCATCACTCCCCTTCAAGGCGGGTCTTTAATGATACTGGACTGGAACTCATGACACGCCAGCCACGATCTCTCGACTACCGCGGCACCCTGGGGGCACTGAAGACCCACCGTGTAGAGAAGGCAGGTGCTCCTTAAATCCATCCAGGCTCAATGTCCTCCCGCTGTTGTGTTGTAGTAGTAAAAAGTGTTGGCTCAGGGGTCGTTCTCCATCATGTGACCGAGGCTCAAAATGACTAGGTCTGTGCCTAATAGCCCCCGCGTTGCTTTGTAGGGCGACACAAAAAACTCACTCTCCCTCACTTACTCCAACAGAATTCTCGACACATTTAACGAGGCGGATTTTCAAGGACTCTCGAATCCACGACTCGACAGAAACAACATTGACCGTGATTTCGCAGCCATGACCACTCGGTTATATTGGTCATCATTTCTCTGCAATTTGATGCAATAGTTAAGAGAAAGATGCCTCTCTTATTCTAAAAAAAAATGTTTAACTATTTCTTTAAATTTAAAAAAAGGCTCATTGTCACGCGCTGTAGTTTAGGATTGTTTATTAAAACTCATCCATGTTGATAAAAGATTTCGTAGAAAATTTTACTTGCGGATAAAAACTCTTCAATGAATAAAAAAAATTCACAGAGTTTTTTCACTGCATCTAATATTCAGGTAGTGCATTCTATTGAGAAATAAAAAATATATAATAGGAATAAGAAACTATGTGTTTACCGAAAAAATATTTTTATTTATTCAGAAAAATCCATTGGCCTTACATGATGGTAAGACACTTTCTCTGCTCTACTGTGTCACTCTAATTCCCCAAATCAATCTATATATCGCCTATCACCCCCTCCTTCCTCTGTCACAGGGAAATCTGGACATCCGAAATCTTTGGCCTTCATAAAGTGGTAGCCATCTCTTTATTGGCCTCCAACCCTTTCTTTTCGGCACGATTCCCTACCTTCCGGCCTTTACGAGGGCCGTAAAAGGTCCTTTACGAGAATTCGGCGGCGTTGCTCTCCAAATGCTTATCTCTTGATAGAGTCTGTAATCGGAATGGATTGGGCTTTTGATTGGGGGATTAACTAACCCTACCGACTATGAAAAAATAACCTGACGAATCACGACGACGACTGTTTCATTAAAAAAATCACTTTTTTAATCACGCAGAACTAGAAGTGTAATTATTCATTCAAAACGGAGTAGTGCATCCATGCATATTTTTTAATCCACATAATCTAGTGGTGTACACAAAGCTCGCTTATTGGAATAAGGGGACTCTCCAATCTGAAAAACACGTAGACGGAAGCGCCGAAGAGCAGTGGCGCACACAAGGGGAGGGTTTGGGGGGTCCTCGCCAAAGCCCTCCATTTTTACCCCCGATTGATTATAATTCTAAATGTATAGTAAGTAAAATTTAATTAAATATTTGTTATTAATCATTAATTTTATTAATTAATGCTAATTATTTATTCAATAATAAGTCTTTTACTGCGTTTTGTTCCCGAAAATCGACAAAATCAAAAGGAGCATGATACAAGAATGGTACTATGTATTGTATAAACTGTAACGTCCATGGTCACATGGCAAACTATTCCAAGTGTCCACTTTATCCAAAGCCCAAAAAAGGCACCACTACCAAAACTAATTATACTAATGTTATCAATAGTCTAGTCAGACCCAACGTAACTTTCGCCCAAGCCACTCAAAATAAACAAGCACCCTCTACTCCCACTATCCCACAACAGATGACACCACGAGTCAGACAAGTTCCCGTAATCAATCAAACACAAACTCAGGCGAACAAAATCCAAATTCCTCAAATAAAAACAAGCAAAAATGATTGCATGAACTTAATATCACAAACATTAGTGCAAACCATTCAAGCTCTATCTACAGTGGTAGAGCAGATAAATAATATAAACCAAATTAAAAACACCCAGAAACCCACAACCAACAGTAAAAATAAAAAAACTAAAAAGAGATATACGCCTTATTAGGGGCTTATATGGAAGATGAGTAGAAAACCAATGCATGGCCTGAGTTTGTGTTCATGGAACGCAAACGGCATTTTAAACAAAATTTCTGAATTCAGATTGTTTGTAGAGAAGTATAGTCCCGATATTCTTCTAATTCAAGAAACACGTTTGAGACCCAAGAACAACATAAACATACATAATTATAGATGTTACAGGAATGACCGCATCACGGACGGCCCTGCCAATGGTGGTACTTTAATTCTCATTAAAAACTCTATACCTCATTTCAACCCCCCTCTTCAATTTATTGAAGCTACCACCATAACATTAAATCCCCCAAATACTAATCAAATATATAACTATCACCTCTATCTATGTTCCTATCAGATCTTATAATCGCATATTCACTATATATATAGTGACTTAACTTCAATTCTCCAGATCAACAGTAATTGTGTGATCTTCGGCGACTTGAACGCCACACACAATTATTGGAACAACTCCGCGAGAGGAGTGCGTCTTAGAAATTTTATCGATAATACTAACCTACAAATAGCTTTTCCAAATTCTCCTACCAGGTATGGATACAATTCCGCTAATACGTTAGACTTTGCTCTCATCAACAACTTCAATTTTCCTTTCACCATAGAATCCATACCTGAGCTTTCATCTGACCACAATCCGGTCATGCTTAATTTTTCGCTAACTCTCCTTATCCATAAAGCAAATCCTAGAGCAATCTCCACCTGTTGATCTGCCTTTAAGAAAAATATTACTGAAAGTCTTCATCTCCCAAACTATAAAAATATAACTAACCCACTTTCTCTAGAAAATAAAATTTCTATGTTCACTGATGCGGTGAGCTCCGCCCACACGCTCGCTTCTAAGCCAAAAGTAAACAAGCACCATCATTGCACACCACAACACATTAAGGATTTAATCAGACAGAAAAACAGGGCCAGAAAGCAATTTCAACGTACTCTAAATCCACTCCATAAAACGGAAGCCAACAGGCTTCAAGCGATTGTTAAAAAATTATTCACACCCAAAACACTTGGAACACTAAATACGCCTCACTGAACCCGCAGGACAATAGCCTCTGGCACACACAGAAATGTTTTCGCCAAAAAACGCTCAACTACCCCAAACTCTTCTGGCATCGCTGGCAACGATGACCAGAAGGCAAACTTAATTGCAAACACCTTCGAAGACAATTACACTGAGAATAAAAGACCAGAGAATTTCAGTACAAACATAGACTCTGACGTCACTAACACCCTTGAAAACTTCCTTTCTACCCCACCCCGATTCTACCTACCGACCCGGTCGAAATCTGTAGCTACATTAAAAGGCTAAAAAATTCCAAAGCACCAAGTTTCGACTCCATTACAAACAAGTCAATCAAAAACTTTCCAATAATCATTATTCTATTATTTATTTAATTAACAAAATACTACTCCTCAGGCATTTCCCAAGAAACTGGAAAACTGCAATTGTTTTTCCAATAGATAAACCAGAGAAAAACAAGCATCTTCTCGATTCTTATTGGCCTATTTCTTTACTTTCTGCGCTCAGCAAAATAGCTGAGCACGTCATTCTTAACAGAATACTAACGCATACAAACGAAACTAATTTCCTCAACCCTAATCAGTTTGGTTTCACCAAACAGCTTTCTACGTATCCCCCCGTTACTCAGACCGACGGAAAAAATCTCAGCGGGTTTCCAGAGGGGCAGAACCACTGGGGCTGTCTTTCTGGATATCCAAAAGGCTTTTGACCGTGTCTGGGTAAATGGATTAATTTACAAACTGATTAAAAATCAGTTTCCACCTTCTCCACTCTTACCTCACTAATCGAGCTTACAAAGTCAGAGTCAAGGACACTCTTTCAATCACACATCACATCAACAACGGAGTAACTCAGGGTTCATTATTGGGCCCTGTGTTATTCAACATTTACATTAATGATATACCGTCATATCCAAGTACAATGTTAAACCTTTATGCAGACGACACCGCGTTGTCGGCAACTTTTAAAAACACAAGGTATGTCACAGCAGCTTTAAACAAACATCTGGCCCTACTCGAGAATTACTTCAATACTTGGAAAATAAAAATTAATGTAGACAAAACAGTAGCTGTACTTTTCACGAGAAAACGAACACCTATTACACCACCCACACTGTATTCCACACCACTACACTGGGCTCAAACTACAAAATACCTAGGAGTTATTTTAGATAAAGGTCTCACATGGGAACAACATATAATATTCACGCGGGATAAATTCCGGAATGCCTTTAGGTCATTATAGCCCTTAATTAACCGGAATTCTAAATTATACGTTTATAACAAATTACTTCTCTACACTGCTGTTCTGCATCCTATTCTAAGTTATGCAAGTCCTGTGTGGGGATATGCAGCTAATACTAACATTAAAATACTTCAATCTACTCAAAATAACATTATCAGAAATATCGTAAATGCATCCAGATGTACAAAAAACGCAAATATTTATAAAGCCATTAAAATCGAACCTTTCAAAATTCACATCCAAAATATTGCAAAAAGATTCTTTGATAATCTTCCTAATATAAACAACAACAATATTCGTAATATTGAAAATTATACACCAATGGATCATGATAAGAGGCCTAGGAGAATTCTCCTAGACTCGTACAATCCACCCTAGTGATTTACCTTGGTCATTCCTAAGAGAATGACCCCCTATTGCTAAATTTTACCATTTAAAATTTTTACTTTCCTATTTTATTATATTCACTTTTTAAATTAATTAAATCTGCATCACCAGGGATTACATTTCGAACCCAATTCCCCACTTTTAATAAATCAGTGCACAGCCAATTGAGAGGAGACTCACGCCTCTGCAACCGCCAATACCATTTCCCCTTCTCAGCACAGACAACTGAACCGACGTAAGGACCCATCCATCGCTGTTCCTGACAATCTGCCACCTCTTCTCCCACTTCAAGGAAAGGACTCGTACTGGCTCCTACAGCAGACGCTCGCGTCACTCACGGACTGCTTCGTTTCCACCAAATTGAACTGTAATACAGACATCAACAGTTAAGGAACAATACAATTAGATATGGGACGGAGGGTTTAATAAAACCCAGTTTCCCAATGACCCCCAGCGTATATTGGTTAAATTGTGAAATCAGCCACTAGTCTACCAAATTTTGAAAAATCGCTAATGTGGCGTGTTGTGTTTTGGAGTAGCAACCCTACCACAACACGCAACGCCGATCCACCTTTTGCACTGATAAAAAAATTCGGGAGAGTTACCGGATTTGACGAGAAAAAAATTGGCGGGATAAGTTGCCGGTACGACAATCCAACCTCACATTCTCACTGGGTATATCAGGATCCTTAAAAACACACCAAAGTTTTCAGAGCTTGATGTCGCAACACTTGCTGAGATGTCGGCTCACCAACTATCCATGATGTTTCACTTTGCGGGCTCAGTTAAGATACATAATTGTGCATTTTATAAGGAACAGAAATGCTCTCAAAGGAACACCGGAAGATTTTGAGTACAAGCAAACTCGAATGAAAGTAATATGGAATGCCAAAGCAAAAAGAAAAAAATTCTGAGAAATATGTATTTTCAAATATTGAGGTAGAAAATTGAAAAATGAAGAAAAATAACTAGAGCAGTTAATAAACATGAAGTTAAAATTTCTTATTTGAACTCTTAAATATATGTTACATAGCGACTTGCTGAACGTAATTTTGGCATTGTTTTGCTTTTTAACTATCCAAACAAAATGAAATGCGCTTATAAATTATTGCGTAAAACTTGGATGCCTAGTTAATATCAAAATAAACAAATACGTACATTTAAAAACAATAAAGAGCTTAAAGTGTTGATAGAATGATTGCTTCATGAAAAGGATTTTAATAAAATACATTACCACTCTAAAGTACGAAAGTCCGTTATAATCTGAAAATAAACTAGGGTAATCCGTTAAAGTGCGGAATATTGTTTCATTTCTAAAATTACTTAGATATATAATCTGCGAATTACCTGGGTAATTTACACATTACTTTTGCTAGCACTCGCTAAAATAACATTAAAATCTTTGGTGGAACAACAGCAACGTTTCTGTACGCTTAAATTAAATGTTGTTTATTTATTTTTTTGATATCTAAAGAATCAAGCTTTTTAAAAAACTACAATACAAAGAGAATCAAATGGTTTTACATACTATTACAATTAAGGAAATTTATTCCAGAAGTCTTTTATCGAATACTTTTGCACTCTCTGCCACTGTTTCTAAATGTTTAGGGTAAATTATTCTAAGGCGAGTCAACATTCAATCTGAATTCCGTTTTTTTTTCAATGAGGTTGTGGATCGGTATTTACCATTGCAGACCTAGTACATTCTCCAGAAGCTGGTATCACTTTTTAGTACGGCATCCTATAGATGGAATACCAATCACCTAAAATTCCTAACAGGAATGAAATGAGAGAAATAAGAACTTTAACGACACGGAAATCCCGCTCACGTGAAAATAACCGAGTTAAAATGCGGAAAACTCTTGATTCCACACTCCACACTTAAACGGAGCAAATCAGTTAATCTGCAGATGAACTAGGTAATTTGCACACTAACGGCTTTCGAGCTTTAACGGTAACAATATATTAGTTTAAATAACTTCACCACATCTCGTAATGTAAGTTAAATTAGTTTGAAGTTTTCTGTATAACAAATCAACAGAGTTTTCAAGTGCTTCTTAATTGCAAACCTGTTAGCCATTTCTTTTGAATCAGAGAGGTATGTATAAGAGGTCTGTTTCCCGATTGAATTGAAAGAAAGAAAAAATCCGCAAATCAAATTACTGAAAGGAACACGCGTCCACATCCTTTGATGGCCCATAAATATCATCGTGCAGATAAGAGAAGATGAAGAAGCATGTGTGGCGATGACTATCTTATCGCGCATGTTTTAATCAAACGACACCCATTTGTCAGATGTTCGCCTCGGAGGAGCATTCCAATCTGATTCCGAGCCCCAATTACCGATTGAAAGGGGAACGGATTAATATCGAACATGCCGCCCTCTCCCCCAGCCACATCATCACCCCATTGGCCCTCTGCTCTCATGCCATTGAATTAAACATCCATAAAATAAATTCCTCGCCCGGGGGCCACCGCACAAAAACAGGGCCATAAAGAGGAGGGGGCCCCGCATGCGAATGGCCCCATTACGCGGAGGGGGTGGAGAGTCCTCTCTGACTCTGAATGGACCTTTTATGGATAGACTTAATAGAATTGTGTCGTGAGTGAAGAGGACGACTTATGGCTCTTTTTCTGGCGGTGATTGCTTACTGCCTTTTGATGCGGTCATTTTCGAAAGGGTGGTCGGAAAACAAAGGAGTGCGCGGGTCTCACTGTCAGACAGTTTTCCGCCTGCATCATTAGGAAACAGTTTAAAAATTGGTGAAATGAGATTTTACTTTGAATCATCCATTTCACGATTATCAAAGTTATCTGGTGAGCTTTTGTAGAGCTAAAACTTTTTTTTGGAGCATTTTTGTTGATTACTGAATTATGTTATGACCCTTACGGCTGTGATAATTCATAAATTCCAGGATTCTTAATGATTTTGAATTATCAAATGATTCTTTTCTATTTAAGTGAATGAATTTTAATAAAGCCAAGTTCTTGCACTTTTATTTCCGACAAAGTAGATCCTGTAACAAATTCATTTTACAGCCACACAATGTTAAAAAAAGTATAAATAAATATAAAAAGATACTTCTGAGCTAAAAATATAGCCTATTTATTGAACATTATTGCCTATCTATCTCCCTCATTGAGTATCAATTGCGCACAGACCTCTAATTTTGAGCCGAGATCAAGTGACGAGGACGACAACTAATCTGGGAACGTAATTACTTCCCTAACTTCCACTCCGCGCTAAAGTAAAGAATTTGAGCCGATATATTTAACGTGAATCAGTCGCTCTGTGCGATGGGTCTTCAGTGTAATTAGAACCCGGCAACGTCAATCACGAATTTCGTGATTATGACTATAAAGGGAAGGACTTCTTAATTTTGAGCCTTAGTCAAGTGACGAGAACGGCACCTGAGCTGGCATCCCTCTTCACACTACCCCACCATGCCAACGATGGGATATTGAGGCGCGATAGTTTTAACGTGCATAGGCCCCTTCTGCACAGCGGATCTTCGCTGGTATTGGGTTCGAACTCATGACATGCCTACCACGAGTCCGTTACCTTCACCACTAGGCTACCGCGGCCACAGTAAATTGGCTAAGAAGTGGGCTTCATGGTCAATGAATCATTATTTCGAGTCTCGAATTCATTGGTAAAGCTAAAGATTGAAACCGAAGAAAGTCGGATTAATGAAGATTAGAGCCTTAATCAGTATGGAGCAGAAATTTCTCTCTCATGACGCAGTGAGTGTTACAAGGCAACTCGCATGTAACTACGTGTGTGATTCAACGTTAATTCAATAATACTCTTCAGCTGGATCCAATTTCCTACAGCGACGAATACGTTGATTTTTTTTTTTTTGTTTTTGAGCGTGTGTCATTTATTATTTGATTTTGACTTTTTTAAAAATAGCTGAAGCAATCAAAAATTAAATAAAGTATAATTTTTTTTCCTAATACTTATTCAATTCAAAAGGAAAGGTTTTTACTTGCCGCCCAGCCAGTATGGGAGATATGACCCTCGGCCTGTAACCGAGTGGGTTCGAATAAGGCACGGTTGTATCTTCTTCGGTAAAAGAAGTAGCCTGCAATGGATTCCCGTCTCGAATGGAAAGCAGCGCACCCTCTGCTGTTATATGCTGGGATCATCATTTTTAATAAATGTCTATATGCTTCTGTTTTTATTGTAGGCTTTCTGTTCTTCACATGTATCCCAGGATAAAAACACACGACAAAAAACAGGTTTTTACTTTTATAAACTTAAAAAACATGAAGGAAAGAAAATTAACTGCTTAGGATAATTCGTAGGTATCGGGGAAGTAAATTGGATAGAGAGAGAACTCTAACAAGTTAAGAGGAGTCGGAAACCTCTATACTAACAATGTTAAATTGTCTGTTTTCGATGGACCTTTTCTCAAAATCTGTTGCATGTACATGCTTGAAATTTTTCATACAATTAAAGTACACATTTCTCATCCTATTTAAATAAGCTTTTAGCTCATTTTAAATCTTCTCATAATTTATGAAATATTTTATCAAACATAGGGAAATTTTTGACCCATTTTGCATATAAAATATTTGAAAAAACTAAATTTTTGAGTGTTTCACAAAAAGTTCATTTTAGTATACATTGGTCATCGTTATAAATTTATCATAAAAAATTTACATACATGTGAAAAGTAGCTTCTCAGAAAAGGTACATCGAACATCAAAAATTTACACTTTGAGGTAAATTGTTTTTAATGTATACAGTTAAGCTTCTAATCGGCTCGAAAATAATAAGAAAAGGCTCAACTTACAATAAAAGATACATGTTTTGGTTTATATGAGACGTTCAACTTTTAAGCACAAACGAAGTACTTTGTTTACATTTTTCGCCATTCAAATGGGCGTGGCCCTGTTTCAACAATTATACTCCTGTTTGTGAAAATTGCAACACCACAAAGGACCTACGCGAGTGAGCTGAAATTTTCAGGAAATGTGTGTGTAAAGTAGGGCTTGATATGCAAATGATTAGAATTGCAGACCGGTAGCGCATGCGTATGCTGAGAAACACCCTCTGAAGGGCGGATCGAACCGAATATAAATAGATGGCTGTAGCGAGGCGTGTATGATTATCGGTGGTTATATGCAAGTGTAAACATTAACTGAATCTTTACTAAGCCTCGTCGACGAAAGGGAGCGAAATTTGAGCTAATTTCGGAGTTTGAACGGGGCAGAATCGTAGGCCTTCGTAAAGCTGGATTGTCTTATCGTGCAGTAGCCGCTCGTGTGCAGCGTAACAGCAGCACAATCATGCGTGTTTCGAAGCAGTGGACGGACGAGGGTCGGACAGCTCGGAAATCCGGGAGTGGACCCCGAAATGTGACGTCAGTTCGCGATGACAGACGCCTGGTGTGAATGGCTCAGATGGACCGCACAGCTTCTTCTAGACAATTGACAGCACAGGGGTCAACAGCTACAGGTGTTTCATTGTGTGCTTCATCAATTCGGAGACGTCTGCTGCAGCATGGGCTGCACGCAAGGATTCCTTTATACAGGATTCCTCAATGGGTCAATGTGCATAGGAGCTGGCGTGCTGATTGGCAGCAGGTCGTCTTTTCTGACGAATCCCGCTTCAATTTGTGGCACCATGATGGCCGAATTCGTGTCAGGCGCTATGCCGGTGAACGTTACATTCCGGAGTGCATTATCGAACGCCACAGGGGACGAACACCCGGAGTTATGGTCTAGGGTGTCATAGCATATCATGGACGATCACAATTGCTACGAATTCTGGGCAATTTGAACAGTACCCGATACATAAACGAAGTTTTACAGCCCCAAGCTATTCCTTTCCTGCAAGGATTGCCAGGGGCTGTATTCTAGCAGGATAATGCCCGTCCACATGTCGCCAAGACTGTCAAATCCTATCTTGATTCGCAGCAGGTACAGCTTCTTCCTTGGCCTGCGTATTCGCCGGATATGTCACCGATTGAACATGTGTGGGATATCGTTGGGCGGCGTCTCGCTCGTGATCTTCGTCCTGTTGCTTCGACAGACGAACTTTGGTTGCGCATACAAACAATATGGAATACTCTTCCACAGGCAGATATTCAAAATTTGTTTAACTCCATGCCATGTCGTGTAGCAGCTCTTATTGCGGGGCGTGGTAGACACACAAAATTCTAATTTCTATCTCTTTTAATTGTTTGTTTGGTTTGAAAATGTAATCATTTATTTGTACCATTTTACCACACAACTATGTATTAAATTTCATTCAACTATGATACTTCCTTCATGGTGTTGCAATTTTCACAATCAGGAGTTTATTTAAAAATAGGTTTTAAGGGCTTCTAATAACCCTAGAGGCTAAAATAAGGTATTTTTAGAAAGGTACAATTTGAAAATGTAAAGATTTCAAATTGCCAAAAAAATAAGATTTTAGCTTTTGAACATCCCTTATCATACAATTGATTTAATCATTGCTTATTAACACCTCACTTTGAAGCTACTAGAAGGCAATTAGTGACGGTCGTTTTGAATCTCAGTCTAGTGACGAGGCGACACATAAGTTGGCATTGTACTTTGAGCCTCAATAGATTTTACATGTATCAGCCCCCTTTCACGCGGGTCTTCAATCGCACCAGAACTCGAATTCGCGATTCTATTAAAACCTCAAGTTTGATACCATGATGGCTCAGCTAACGTGGCTATCCTGAACACTTTTAATGGAAATACGTCATCTCATAGATACATACTGAAGAAAGTGTAAAGGCGAGAATAATCCTTGCAATAATATACAGTTATTCAAATTCTGAAACTAGGTTTAAGAATGCTTTGACTATGGTAATACCATAGGAGGCAATGAATTCATATGGTCACATTGAAAAAAAAAATAACAAATATCATATTACAAGAGGAACTGATCGGAAGTTTAAAAACGGCTGTCAGCAATTTTGACTTTAAAAACATATACCTGTTATTTATCCCAAAATATGGAATATCTTGAGAAAGTTTTTATTTGCTTTTCACAGTGAAAAGGAGTTTCAGAGTGGTTGCCGATATCCAAAACAAAAGAAAGACCGACCGGACACTACTTACCGAAGAGAATTAGGGCTAATAAACCTGAAGATGTTGAAAATTTGTTATTGAAGCACTCGATTCATCTCTCCCAATTAAAAGCATTTGTTTGTTGCTCACCTATTTTACGTAACAGTTATTTCTCTCTCCATATAAAAAAGTTTTTCGTGAGAGTGAATCTGTAATAAATTCATTAATACATAAGGTATAGTTAGTAAAAATGGGTAGTAAAAAAAAGATAAATTTAGAGAACACACTACATACTACATGTAAATTATAGCTTTACTATTTGAGCCATAAGTATGAACAGTTGTTCAGTTTATGCAATGGGGTTTGATTCATAGTTAGGTGGACAGGGGGTACCCCTTCCCTAGTTATGTATTAATTAAATTTACTTCTTAAGTTTTAAACATTATTCTTATCTAATTAGAAATTTAAATTTTTTAAAGCAAGCAGCTCTCCGCCAGCAGTCCAAAAGACATAAGTTGACAAAGACAAGCAGCAAAATACAAAGTTGAGATAAATTTGCAAAAATTCCTTATTAGGTAAGTAGGGGGCAACCCCAAACTGAAAGACATGGCAAGGGATCTATGAGACGAAAAAGTTTGGGAATCTCTGTTCTAGAATGTTACGACTGATGGAACGTCATTTTGCCAGTTTTGTTCCATCAACAGCAAAAAAAGCTCCCACAAGATAAAAAAGCCCTATGCTAAAAGGGGTAGCAGAGGAAAAAGGACGTGTGTAATAATTACAAAGTTGGGGGCTATGTGCTGTACCTTACTTCAAAATATATCAGACATAAGAAAATTGTGTGTGTGTGTGTGTGAATAACTTTTTTAAAAATTAAATACTACCACTATTATTATTTCTGTTGAAAAAGTATAAATACATATTTTTACCGATAAAAATATGATTGTTTCGGAACAGGAATTCGGAAAGATAAAAATCAATGTACGTTCAGGATTGCAGTATTCGGCTTCTATCTACAATGTGGATCAAAATCCAAAATTAAAATAAAGATTGATTTTTTTTCATTTATTTATTTATTACTTTTTTTGGTTAGTTATTCGCAAGAAATGTGTGCGTTAAGTTTAACCCTATCTTTCTTTCATTAAAACAATGCAATGGTCAGTAAATGTCCGGTGCTTCTTCGGATAGTTAGAACTCTACATTAATTCTGTTACAAGGTCAGAGAAATCCCAAAACACACACACACACACATATTCAAAATTACAAATAAGTGGCACCTTGCATAGAAAACTCATGTGCGCATTTATGTGTATTAAAATTTCCAACACTCAGATGGAACTGTCGTTTGCAAAATGTGGTCACGGGGGAGGATGAACGAGGGGGTGGAGATCAATTGTCTGACTGAATCGTCTGCCGCAAATGTCCCATTCGGCGCAATTCCTCGAAGTCACACTGACTGCATTAGGTATGCGTCGTTCGAATGTTCCTTCTTTTATTAGGTGCCGCTCGTAAAAATCCGGAATGTCCGGACTCTAATTTGGAAGACACGGAGTTACTCGACTGATCCGGAGAGAAAAAATATGAGAGGGGGAGAGAAAGAAGGATGATGTGGGGGGAGAGTAGAAAAAGGAATTTTACGACAAGAGACCTCATCAAAAAGTCCCAGTTCTTGGGTTTTCATAAGAGATGAATGACTTTGATTGGAGGAAAATAAACTCTGAGATAAATAAAACGTTGTTTTCATCGCTGAAGCTTTGACAGACAACTCGTTTAGCCCCCTTATGATTACGGTTAAAGAGATGCGTTTGAGAGCGAACGTCGCTTCAATACCAAAATACAAGAGAGAAAATGATTGATTCCACATTTAATACAATTAAAAAGGGAAACATAAATTATTCACCATCGTTTTAGGGAATAGTTAGTCAGGATCGTGTAAGCCGTTATGATATTATATTATTTGGAATCGCCAATAAATCTGTCAAAAACTCAAGGACTAATCTTTTTATATAACGAAGGTTCACTCATCAATCTATCAAAATAATGTCTTAATCCTTTAGAGTAGCGATAAACTGCGGCCAGCCAGGCTTTTTTGAGTAACTCGGTAGTGGTAACAAAGACATTCTATGAAATTAATTATACTATTGGTAAACATATAAAACCATTTACCAATACAGAAATTGAGATGGAATGTTCCTTAAGAGTTTCTGATGTACTGTTTGATAAATTCAGCATGAAAAATCAAATAATTTCACAAGTTAAAAAAAAAGACCAATTCTACGATTCTATCTGAACTTCAGGAAGCTGTTTTTTTTTAAATATTATACTGAACGAAACTCAATCCGCGAAAAGTTTGAAATTCAATCCAACGAAGAGAGCCTGACTAGAGTGAGTGAATATTAACGTCGCACTGTTCAGCTACACGAGGGCTTTTGGCGACGGACCACGACATTTTGAACCATGGTCAAGTGACGTGGACGACACCTGAGCTGGCAATCCCTCTCCTAACTACCACACCACACCAATGGGTGGACGCTTCAGCTCTCGACAGATTTAACGTGCATCGCTGCCCTACGCGGCGGGTCTTTAGTGGTACTGGGCTCGAACTCATGACATGGCTGCCATGATCCGATACCTTGACCACTGGGCTACCGCAGCCCTGAGCCTAACAAGAGGAGTATATTATGTTGAACTTATTTCCCTTCTTCTAGAGTAGAAATTATCTATGTCTGTATACATGGAAAAATAATGAAAACAATAATAATCATTCGTTTTGTTTTAAATTTTCATTCCAATAAATGTTTTTTTGTTTCCAAATCTGATATAAATGTACATATTTTTATGTGCAGCCCACGAGATTATAACGTATTTCCGAAGTGGCCCGCAAGGTCATTTGGGTTGGACACCCCTGCTCTAGATAAATGCATCTAGATTGTTTTGGTAATACATTTACCAATACGTTTATTACTTTTTTCTCTAATTGCTTTAAAGTTTTACAAAAATATTGCTAAAATAATTGTGATTTTTGTGAAATTTAGGCAATTTATTTTAAATATTGTTGGTTAAATATTAGTATTTATTGGTATTGAGTCCTAAAAAAGCCTTTATTATGTTTAGATATGTTATTTTGTCAAAAAGTACTCCGAACACGTTCGGATACCTTGTACCCGTTTTCAAAAAAAATTTTTGGAGGCAGTAATAGTAAAAGTAATTTATATTTTATACTCATATTATATTATAAAATGCTCAATTTTTAAAAAATGTTAATTATTTTAAGTGATTTATATTTATTATACTATTGGGAACAAAAGTTAATATGGGGACTCTCTCTCTCTCTGTGAGATTATGTTGCTTTGTTGAATTTTAATAATTGTTTCTATAGAAAAAATATGCATATTTTAAAGACATTAACCTTAATATTTTTTAAAAAGTAACTAGAGCTCTGAGATCTAAATTTATACTAACTTTTAGAGAACATATATTTAGAAATACTTACAAAATATTTCATGACTCTATTTTGAACAGGAAAAAGCATTAGGGATTAGAAAACACATTTTCAAAATCAAAAATCTGTGAAAAACATATTTAAAATTTTTAAAGACATAAAACAAAAATTAATAATGCCTCTAAAGTTCTAGTTTTTAATATGTTATTTTCCAACTTATTCTCTACATTAAACACTTCTTTAATTAAGTATGACTGAAAATATTTTTTTTAATTCGAAATATGATTTTGCATAATATTGATAGCCCATTTGTTACGACAACGAATTATTCAGCTTAATCTTAACACAATATTTCATAAAAGTTTTGAAACGCAAATATTTATAAACAAAATAATAATAAAAATGTAAGCTAGTAATCATTAATTTTATAAATAAAATGTAATTTTTTTTGTTGCGTGACTTCAAAATACTATATAATGTAATATTATAATGATTACTATGATGTAATTTGGTACATCCTGAAAACGTTCAGTTCTCTTCTTCATTTCGTACTGAAAGTATTGATTGTGTTCAAAAGTAATTGCAATTAATTCCATTAAAAAATGGAAAAATTATTTAAAATAAAGTTGAAACTCGGGAAATTTCAAACATCTTAAAAAATAATTGGTTATCAGATCTGAAATTTAGGTACAAGCTTCTTAATTATACGGGCCACAGGAAGATGCAAATATATATATATATAAAATATATATATATATAATATATATATAATATGTATATATATATTTGTTCCATTTTCAGGGTAATGAGCAGTCTTAAGAGTGACTTACGGGGGAAAATGAAATAATTCCACAGGTGGCAAATAAAAAGATTTTACATTTGAAGAAAAATTAATCATTTATTTGAAGAAATACAAAATCAAAAATTGCACAATTTTCCAACCACGACAAAAGTTAAACAGGATATTTGGCTGGAAAACCATGCAATTATTTCAAATTATCTAGCGACATTATCCGAAGAATTCAGAAGTCAATTTCAGGATTTGAGGAAATTAAGAATATGCTGTAGCGCGTAGAAATTATCTGGCACTTGAAACCATCAATAATATCGGAACTGGCTGATGCATTGGCATATAGTTACTCAGAGCTGCTCGATCAATTGCTTGATATAAAAAAAAAATAACACCCAGAATTTTGAAAAATATAGTGCGCCCAAACAATATAATACTTTACAAAAGTGTGTGTGCCTAAATTTTGTTATATGGTTCCCATCAACATATACAGTGAGCCGCAAAATTGAGTATACGACTTAGAAGCTTAGAGACTTTTTGCAAGTACAAATTAAATATTGCTTAAGATGTGTGATTGAAATTTTTACCTTCTATACTTTAGTCTATGCTTTGCCGTACTACACTAATACGTACTTATTTTTTACGAAAAAAAATAAAAGATCTGAGACGAGAGGAAAAACAACACCACAAAAATAAGTATACACCTTTATTAATTTCCTTTTAACGTACAAATTAATATTTTGTTGCATAACCTTTTGCTTGAATTACAGCTTGTAATCTTCTGGGCATAGATTCTACCAGTGTTTTAGTGGTTTCAACAGAAAGTTTAGCCCATTCTTCTCTCGGAACCTTCTTGAGAACTTCCTTGCTTGTGATTTCGTGCTCATGTACAGCTTTCTCTACTTGCGACCACAAATTTCCTATGACGCTTAGGTCTGGAGACTGGGCTGGAGTATGTAATTGCTTCCTGCAATAGTACAGCAAGTATAATTGCACAATTTTCGCTGTATGCTTGGGGTCGTTGTCCTGCTGGAATATGAAGCCTGACCCAAGCCCCAACTTATTGGCACTTTTTTCCAAGTTATCCTTTAAAATCATCAAATACACATATTTGTCCATAATACCATCAATAAAAGCAAGCTCTCCAACTCCTCCAGTCGACATACAACCGCAAACGAGGACAGATCCACCCCCCGAACTTGACGTTCTTAATGGTGTTTTTAGGTGCCAGTGCTTTCCCAGCTTCTCTCCATATTTTAAATCGTCCATCGCTTCCGTAAAGATTAAACTTACTTTTATCAGAAAATATTAGTGTTCCAGAAAGAAATAGGCTTTAAACGATGTTCTTTGGCGAAAATCACTCTCTTTTGTCTATTCACATACTTGATGAGTGGCTTTCGTATAGGTGTACGGCCATGAAACCCCTATTGGTGAAGGATACGTCGAATTGTTTCATCTGAGATCTTTTCCCCGATTGTAGAGGACATCGATCAAGCTAGTTTAAGAGACACTCACCCTCGGGTCTTCCTCTTCGCTGTAGTATTCAGTATTTCTTTACTTCCGGGAATATTGGCCGCAGAACCAGTTTTTTTTTATACTTCTGTAGAATTTTTTGGACACAACCATGAGTTACACCAATCGACGAAGCGATTTGTCCTCTTTCGACCATTTTACAACCAATAAACGTTCAGATTCATTAGTTTCTCTACGAGAGCTCATTTTACGATTTTTAATGAGAAAAAATACTATTTAAAAGCGTTGAAAAGCAATAGCACGTGTTATAAGCAGCAGTTACTCCTGAAACTCTTTAAAGAAAATTTGAAGCTAAAAAAGTGGTGGCAAAATTTACAAATATAAGAAGTGTATACTCAATTTTGTGGCATGGTTTTCTGTCTTCTGTTCGAAGCGCTTAACTTTTTTCGTAATAAATAATTTAACTATAGAATTTTGTGATATTATAGGATGGTAAAGCAGAGGTTAAAGTATCTACGATAAAAAAAATTATCTATTTTAAATCCATATTTAATTTGTAATTGGAAGAAGTCTAAAAGTTTTAGAGGTGATACTCAATGTTGTGGCTCACTGTATAAAGAATACATATGGATATCGACTTGCTGATGCTCATACGGATGTAGTTTTAAGAAGAGCCAGTGGCGCACACAGGAATTTTTCAAGAATGGGGGAGGGTCGAAAATTCACCATTTTAGTATCATGCTCCAACACGCCGCCCAAAATATTCTTTTGATTTTGTCGATTTTCAGGAACAAAAACAATACAAAATTAATTATTGAATAAATAAAAAATAATAATTAATAAAATTAATTATATATTAATACAAATATTTAATTAAATTTTATGTACTATGCGCATTGGATTATAATCAATCGAAAAAATGGGGGGGTCCGCCCCTCCTTCGCCTTGTGTGCGCCATTGGTTATATGTATATATACATATTTATATTTACTGTAATTATCTAATAAAAAGAAACTTAAATAAAAAAAAATTGTTTGCTGGCCTAAGTAGGAATTGACTTTAAATTACTTTTTTTTATAAACATTACTTGTTTTCTCTCATTTTTCATTATAAAGAGTTGTTTCGAAACAAAATCCTTGATATTTTACACTTAATTACCTTAGAAGTAAAATATTTTGTTAAAATAATACATAGAATTATCCAAATCCCCTTCTTCCTTTTTTTTTTGTAATACGGAACGCTCTGTCTTAGATCATTTTTTTGTTTTGCAATGTCTGAAATTTTCGAGACCCCCCCTCCCCGCCTCCTAGTCCTTGTGTGCATGTAGCATTTACAAACCTAATCTTAGTGAGATTGTTGAAAAAAAATGTCCAGGATTAAAGGTCTCACTAGCTTTAAGGCTACAGTGGACAGCTGAGATGTCGTCCACGTCACTTGACCGTGGTTCAAAATTACGTGGTCCGTCGCCAAAAGCTCTCGTGTAGCTGAACAGTGCGACGTTAATATTCACTCACTTACTTGAAAAATCTATTGTTTTGTTTCCATCTTTTAGCAATATTTACTTAAAATTTCATTTATACGTAAGTATTTTTTTAATTCGAAAAATTACGTAACTTATATTATACTATTTAACTGCATCTGTCTCTAGCCTTTTTAAGACAAAACGTTTTCCTCCGTCTGTTTGATGTCATCAGAGTTTTGAGTTCGTCTGATCTACATCTGCCGAGTGCTCAATGCTGTTATTCAGGGGCACAATTGTTTAAATAACTTAATACAACAAAATAGTTTTTATCGAACTATGTGAACCTGAGGTTTTTTTTTAATCTTTTATACATACAAGGATAATTCCCCTTCCATGCATAGTTGGTATTTTTGTCGGTTGACGAACAATGCATTATGCTGGCATAAATTATTGGTTTTCCTTCTTTTGATGTCTTTATTTATCGAGTTTCCTTGCTTATGTTTGCCATGTTATCTTCCTTCCAATAGGGTTTAAAACTCCTCCTTTTAACAGTTTTGATATCAGATTCGTGTTATTGCTAGAAATAGAAAGGGTCTTAGTCCCATTACTAAATATGGGGGGACCTTTTGCATCTACTAATTTATCGTCTCCAGATCATTAGAGCAGCCTGTATCGTCACGGCTCCAAAAGTCCTTGTCCACCACATGTGCTTTCCCCCCTCTATACTACTCCCATACTTCCTACATACAATCCTAATAGTACTTTAACAATACTTCTCTCAGAGTTAATGATATCAATAACTACACCTAATCTTAGAATACATGTAAATCCTAGCTTTTGAAAAGTGCCAACATATGAGACACATCAGTAATGTCTTATAATTTTTTTAGGAAATCGTTCTTTTATGTGAGCTTCTCTAGCTGCTTGACATGACATTTATAGCATGCTTCTTTATCAACAAATTCTGTTTGTATTTTTATCCATTACTACATGTTTTTCAAAATAGGAAAAAGGTTTCTCCAAAGAATCATGGATTTTTTTGTGCATTTAACTCAATTTTAAAAACAACTACACTCTCTTAACAGAGTTAATATAAGTTACTAAATGTGTGTTACAATGGCATAAATAAACACAGACTTTTACTGCTCATACATTAATTCTACGTAAATGTCTGGTGACATATTCTGTTGTCCATATATTTTTCTCGGTGGGTTCGAAGTCATCTATTGAATTATGATTTTTGTTTAGAATCAAACTGAATATTCGATATTATTCAGAATTAAACCTTTAGCAATGCATCCCTGTATCACAAGTTTTTCTCTCTTGTATTCCAAAAATCATTTTAAAAAAAGGAACGCAAATTAAGTTTTTCAGTTTCATTGTTAAGGAAAGCTAACTGAAACCAAACTCTTAAAAAATACAGAAGTAAAATAAACAATGATTAACGAAGCCAAAATCGGAGTAAATAGTTTTTCAACAAAAATAACGAAAGATTTATTCTAAGAAATCGTCATTTTAAAACATTTACCGATTTTAAATAACAAATAACAGTCCACAGTACAACTAGTCTCAGTAGTTGAGGGGTCATGGTCATGAACGCGTTGTAGAATCGGGGGTTCAAGTCCTGATGCCTCTACAGACCAATCGTGTACACAGAGACTCATGCATATTAAATCTGTTAAGGCTCAAGTGAATGAATATTAACGTCGCACTGTTCAGCTACACGAGGGCTTTTGGCGACGTCATTTTGAACCACGGTCAAGGGACGTGGACGACATCTGAGCTGGCACCCTCCTCTCCCAACTACCACACCACACTAACGGGACTGTTAAGGCTCAAAGTCCTCATGTTTGGCGTGGTGGGGAAGTTTGAAAAGTAGGGGCCAGCTGAGGTGTTCTCATCGCCCTTTGATTGTTATACATAGATGTATCATATTAAAAGAAGAATTATTACGATTTTTCAACATATACTCAATTTAAGTCGTGTCTTGCTCTGTCTTAAGCCCCTTGCGCTTTCTCACCTTTATGAATGCCGTCACATGCGCCCAGACACAAAAATCGCCTGCCACGCTGACGATATTGCTGCATGGCACTCACGCAACGACATTACAGAATAGGAAAAGGCTCTAAACACAGCACTGAGAGGTATTGCTGCATGGGCAGAGAATCTTAAATTAACCATCAACGCAGACAAAACAAACTACTGTATCTTCTCTACCGATAGACGACACAGAAGCAGTTTTAATGCTAATATCAGAATACAGAACTCTCAAATCAAAAAAGCCGACCTACCCACCTATCTTGGAGTAACCTTAGATCCCGAACTCCGCTTTTCAAAGCACATCGAACAAACTGCCAACAAAGCTATTGGAAAACTGAATATTCTTCGAAAACTAAGTGAACTTCTTGGGGCTCAAGACCTCAAACCCTAAAAAGCCCTTTCTGCACTGTTATCAGACAGGTTTTAGAATATGCGAGCCCAATTTGGGCTCCGGCCTCTATTTCTGTTAAGCGAAAACTTGATTCTGTTCAACACAGAGCTGCCAAAGTTATTATTGGAGTAGTGTCATCAACCAATAATGAAAAGGCCGAAAAAAAATGCGGCCTGCCTCCGCTAGAAAGCAGGCGCAAACTTGCCACTATCAAGTTCACTAATAAACTACGCTCATATTGTTTAGACCATATCTCTAGAAGAGTTTTTGATAAATGGAAGTATTCTACAAGGCTAAAAAAATCTTCGACTCTCCAACTTGATAGTGAAATCAGAAAAGAACTCAATTTGGAACATTCCTCCTTGGAGTTCCTTCAGGAGACCCTCATTCCAAAAAACTCACCAAAGAACACCTGTTTCGAATTGGAATTGTTGCAGCCATGTTTCAAAAAAGAAGACCCTGTAACTCTCAGACAAAAAGGACTTGAAACAACAGCAATACTCTCTCAAGATAACTTTGCAATAGCCTACACCGATGGTTCCTCAGACAGATCCCTCAGCAATGGAGGTGCCGGAATCATCCTACTCCTCCCAGATGGTAATAACTACAAACACAAAATTAACACAGGCATAATCGCCTCAAACTTTACAAGTGAACTCATGGCAATTAGAGAGAGGCCCTTATTTTATACCAACAAGACCCACATGTTATTGATTCTACAGAAGGATTATAGTAATCTTCTCAGATTCTAAATCAGCAATAAAAGTCATAAGAAACGGAGAGACCAACATCTCCTGTGATATTATTACCCTTCTAGAACAGCTGCACAACAAAAGAAAATCCTGTATCCTGCAATGGATACCCATACATGTCAACATTGAGGGTAATGAATGTGCAGATAGCCTCGCCAAAGAGGCTAGAGACATCGAACATAAGTGCACCACCATCACACTTGATGATGCTAACGCAGTAGCCAAACATAGAATTATGAATCACTATTTTAAAAAACCCTAGTTACGGAATTTGACTGTCCCCGAATTATAACATCCACAATTGCCAGATTGAGAACTGAACACCTTAAGGGCATGAAGATTCACCCAGACAAGACAAGATCCTATGTTCAATGCAAACACTGCCCAGATCTTCAACTCACGCCCAATCACATCTTGGAATGCCCAACCGTTGCAACAAAGTTACTATAAAAATGGGAATGGTCCCTCTGAGGGACTCTTTGCGGGAACTCCTGTACAGCCCTGATACTCCCAGAATAGCAGAGGCAGTGATCAAGACTTTCGACGGAATTTAGTGATATCTACTGCATTTATTCCTGGACACGAGAACAACAACAACAAGTCGTATCTTAACATCAATATTTTCAAAACGTTGTACACTGCTTCAATTGGTCCAATTATTACCCCTGGCTCGGTGGCGCATTCACTTTCCATTAGGTAATCAGACCCCTTAAATCCCTCGTACAGCTTTTTTATTATCTAAAAATAGCTAAAGCGCATCTTACTTCTTCCGATGGTCTTCTCTTCTTTCACGTATTCCATCAATTCAAAAGGTCGCCCATCCGGTATAGTGGTTAGCGACAGTGACTGCTGTGCTTTTGAGTCTGGGTTCGAATCCCGGAGAAGACATGGATGTTTATAAATGCATAGTGCCTTCGCGGCATGGGGTACTTTAAATAGCCGCCAAGCCGCGAGTCCTCTTGTGAGTTTGGTGGAAGGGGAAGAGAGGTGGGAGGTCCTTGACCACCCCAGGATGTTCTCCCTCAAAATTGGGGTGAAATCGTTCTGCCACCTGTAGGGTGCTCAAAGCTACAGCTAACGACAGGCGTCACTTAGCCCTTTGCCATGATGAATTTCGTGGGCCTTGATCTGGCCTTTGCCGATCAGGAGGCATTAGTAACAATAATCAAAAACATTGATCTTAAATATCAGATTGGGAATCATTGCAATGCAATAATATTTATTTTGAAAAAATCGATTCAAGCATATTTTGCTACATAACATCAGTCCTATTTATTATTATTTTTACGGATTATTATTTTTTTATGCATTTTTGGGGGCTTTTAGAGTAGGAGGTGTTACGGACGGTTCCAGGATCTATTCTAACACTGTTTCCCTGTGTGTATCTTTCTCTGGGGAATTTTTCATATCTGTTGAAACTCAAAACATAAACAAGGCTGTCTTTCGGGCGGAGATATCCACGACTGGGTTCTCTGTTATGAAGTGCCTAATATGCTACAATTTCATATTTATACCCACTGTCTGTAACTCCCCCTAGTTTAAGTCTCTTTTCGACTAATGTTAAAGAATAGGACTTAAATTTAGAATATTTTTTCACATATAAAAGTACTCAAACATTAATATTATATTCTGGCTTTACTCTCCTGTAGTCCTCTTTTATAAATTTTTTTCGCATTTTTTCTCCTATACCATAATGCTAAATGAGCTGTCTCTTTGCATGTTAGAAGGAAAAAAATTAATTATTTATACAATATTTTGCAATTTTAAAAACACTCTATTATAAACACATGTATGAGTTACAATGTCACACATTTTAATAAAAATGGAGACATTTTTTCTGTCCGAAAATGTGCTCCCCGTCACTCGTGTGCATAGGGCGAAAACAGCCTTAATAAATTCTATTCAATTTGAATTAAAAATAGTCTTCATAAAATTTTTTATAACATTTTTCCGATCAAAACATATTTTAATAATAATTATTATAATGACATTGCAAATTATTGTTCTAAACTTGCCTTTCAGATGGCGAAGAGAGATTGTGTGTGTGTATATCTGACTTTCGCTCCTACGTCTTAAATATTTATAAAAAAAATAAGCTTATTGAGTGAATATTAATATCGCACTATTCAGCTACACGAAGGCTTTTAGCGATGGACCTCGTCATTTTGAACCATGGTGAAGTGACGAGGACGATACCTGAGCTGACACCCCCTCTCCTAACTTTCAGAGGATTCCCCTTCTCTTAACTAACCAATAGATTTAAATTGCATCCCCTTTCTACACAGTGGGTCTTCGGCGGGACTAGGCTCAAACTCATGACACGCCGGCCGCGAGTTTGTTACCTTTACCACTAGGCTACCGCGGCCACAAAATTTATTGAAGACTGGGAGAGTTTTGGACTCATTCTAACTCCAACTTCTGTGGGTCTAAAAACACTGACTACTAATATTAATGTAAACCCTTACCCTAACCATATTGTTCAATTTTTAACTAAACATTACTCATTCCTGTATTATTTACATAGATTTAAATTAAAAACTAACCACAATGTTATTTGGGGATGCGGATCACTAGGTGTTCCATTACACTTTCCCAAAAAATTATCACCATAGTGAGTCCACCGATGAATGCCGTAAATTATAGTCGAGCTCTTTAGTTGACATAATCCAAGCATTTATGGGAAGTTAATTTTTTGTTTTAAAATAGCAAAAAAGAAATAGGTGACAAAGGAAACTCGAAAATAAGAAATATCTCCAATTAACACATTGAAATTTATCACCTACCACATGCAAATATAAAAAAAATAAATTATAAATTACCCGCTAAAAGTAATGTTATTATTCTTCTTTCTCGCGTGATTTACTGTCTATGATTGTCAACGTGCATTCGGAAACGCCTATACTTGGATTTTTGAATTAAATTAAGTGGAATTGGTATGAAGACAATCTCTCGGCAACAATATGCATCTAAGGGGTAAATCTAAACAGATCTTGAAGTTCTCACGTGGTTTGGAAGGAAATAGTTTCACACTTGGAGTGTTGTCCTCTTCGATAACTAGGATTCCAGCTGATAAGATCAGTTGTCCGAAGCTCTCTGCTGCACAAGGGCAACATTCATTAAATTCAATCAGCTGGGACACAGGAGAAATGATTAAGAAAACAAAAGAGTTGTGAACTCTCTCGGCTTATGAACCTCGTACTTAAAAACAACACGAAAGTTATTGACCATAAAGGGACAAGGACGGCGTCACCCCACTTTCCATAATTCCACAGCAGCGACACATTTAACAGTGGACTTTTTTCGAGGTCTATCACGAGTTTGAGATCGGGACCACTCAGCTACCTGGATAGAAATCCTTTCGGTTTCTTCACAGAAAGAGTGAAGGTCCAATGACTCTTACACACACAAGTGGAATTAAAAAAAAATTAAGTCAATTCCTACTTAGATCAACAAAGAAAATTTTTATTTTAGCTACTTTTTATTAAATAGTTACAATTAATATAGATTTGTATACGCATAGAACTGAATCACAACGTTAATTGGTAATTAATATTTATTAATTATCATTAAGAGTATAGTATGGTCATCCAAAACAATCATGTCTATAAAATTTCAATTCAACTAAATGCTTTAAAACGTGAGAAAAAAAATCTTTTAAAGTTTTGACCCAAGTCGCTAAAAATGAAACCAACGTTGCTGTATCTGTAATTCTTTAAATAGTTTCAGTCAATTAATTTTAATTAAATTATCGTATTTTTACCCAAAACAATGGTGTATAGAAAATTTCAGCTCAAACGAGCGCTTTAAATGTGAGAAAAAAACATTTTCAAGTTTTGACGCAAATCACCAGAAGGGTCGCTAAGTCGCCAAAAATGATGTCAACGTGTCTGTATTTGTAATTCTTTAAATAATTAGCTTTAATCCACACACACATTAATTTTTTTAATTATATTTAAATTATTGTACTGGCATCCAAAATAATCATGTATATAAAATTCTAGATCAATTGAGCGCTTTAAAATGTATTTTATTAACGATCGAAAATTCCACCAAGATAAATAGAGAGAGAATGTGAGCTAATAGAAGAAATTGAAAAAAAAAGGGAACAAACAGATAAAAAAAGAGGGAGAAAAGTGAATTTCCACTCACCCCGTGCGCCGCTATCCGGAGAGCGCCCCATCACATCCCGGTGGAAGGATGAAGACTGAATTCTCTCTGCTCTCTCCTTTCCCGCTCTCTCTCACGATCCCGGTGACGTCGAAGGCTACGTGTTGCGCGCGGCGGGGGGAGGGCGATTATACCAACACGCGAGTAGAATAGAAAAAACCGACGAACTGCTCTGCGGGATTCTACCGTGCGATTTGTTAGGTTGTCCGATAAATGCCGGGGTCTAAAGAAGCGCTGTGACACATTTCATCTCCCATTTTAAAAATAGAGTCGGGAAATATGGGTTTTGACTCTGTTCGCAGCATGCGTGGGGAAACTTTGAAGAAAAGCTCATGATGTATGGCCCGTGCTGTTGCCCTCACTGCTACACAAAGTGTGTTTTGCGATTTTCAAACATCTTAACCTACTAGTGTACATGTCACTTGAACATTCAAGTCAGGGGCGTATCAATGAGCCCCGATATGTGTAAGGCAGTGTTTCTCAAACTGTGGGGTGCACCCCCCTGGGGGGGGGCTCGATAACCTTACGAGGGGGGCGCGAGCATATCGAAAATAAAAGATTTAAAAAATAATTAATTTACTGGAATGAATTAAAACAAAATAGTTTCAGACATAATAAAAAATGCACTTTTACTCTGATATAAGTTATATGCGCGCGCGATATTAAGTCATAAAAAAACAACTTCCTCAATACTTAATTAGCTATATTTGTTCCTATAACCAAATAAAAAATATTTTATTTAATTTGCTGTAATCCCATGATGAGAGAGTTTTTATTAGGTTTTCTTTTTTAAAACTAACATTCTACTCTTTCAGAGAAAAAACAGATCCCAGATCCAGAATTGAAAAAATTTAGGAACATAAAAAATTCATCACTGTCATTATTTTTGAAATACTGCACATTATAGCTGTAATTTGTTTGACCTTCTAAGTTATTGGTGCAGTTAGTTATGACCCTTCTCTTATTTTCTCATTTAAGGAAGTTGTAAGTAATGTATTTCTCTGTTGCGCTTTTTTTCATGCAAAACAGTTTTATGATATTTGGAAAACCAGGGAGAGCACACACACACTTCGATGGATTACTATGCGAAGACTTAGATCAAAATGAGTATTTTCAAACATATAAAGCATAACAATTGTTTTTAGCAGTAACATACATATTATCATAATGAATACACTTTTTACCCGGAAGTGGTCGCGCGGGACACACAGATCACAAAATTGTTAATTCTTGCAAAACTGTTTATTTGTTACGAAAGAAAAATTGAAAAGTCCTTGAAAGTAGGTAAGTAAACTCTCTCTTAATTAAATTATTCACTGGAATAACGATTTGTATCGTGTACAATAAAATAATTATAAAAAAAAGGATTGGGGTGACTCAATAATCCCACTCGACCGTATCGAGTACACGCCTGCTCTCAAGTTAAAACATGTTGGTCTTTTTGCTTTAAATATTAAAAATAATACAATTATTCTTCATCGGAATCTTATATTATTGTTCATTATTTAACATCAAATATAAATGCTAATTCTGTGAGGCTTAAAATTAAAATTCGCTTAAAACTAATTATAATTTGAGCAATCATTTAAAAAAACATTTTACATTTTTGTAAACATTGTCGCACACTTGGCTTTACTCTCCTTACAATATAGCTATTATATCAAGAATGTTCTATTTTCTTATAAATGAACTCGTGAAAAGAGCGCGTACTTCAGCCGGTATACTTTTAATGTATCAGTGCTGCACAGAGTATTTTATAACTAATTAATTAATACTAAATTAAGAACAAGTTTAATAAGTATTAGCGACTTCCATGGGCTTGTCTTACAAAGCAAAGTTTTTATAAGGAATGTTTATGATTAGAAATTGACCCTCTGAGTTATTTTTCTATATTTAGCAGATATCCATATTTTGTCTTCTAAGCAGTCACCGCATTTTGCAATATGTTCAATTTAAAAATTAGAGAAAGGAAAAATAACAATAATTATCCTATTACTTAATTAATTTATTTTCTTGCTTAAAAGAGTAGTATTCAAAATTTAATACTTATGTTATTAATTTGTATGGTTTATAATTAAGATCTCGTATTGTAGCTTTAGCGTCAAAGTACATTATTAATGTATAAGGGGGGCGCGATAAAAATTGTGATTGAAAAGGGGGGCACCAGTATTGTGAAAGTTTGAGAAGCACTGGTGTAAGGTGTAAGTACAAAAGTGTAAAATGTTATCAATAGTCTCATTTGCAATGCTACCATTTCTAATGGTGGGCCCCAAAGGAATTTTGATAGAGGGCCCGCTCAGTGGGCTACGCCAGTGGGATTAAAGTTAAGCAAAAGGACACTAAAAGAATTGTAGTTTGTGTGTGTGTAATACTTGAAAATGTTTTATCCTTCAATTTAAAGGTTCATTCTCCAAGATCGGGAATTATGTCGGGTATTATGGAATACCAGGTATTAGTAGAGAAAAAATAAATTTAACACATTTGTGTACAAGAGTCAAAACAGAAAAAAAATGGCTTTTATAGTTAAAAATAACAAATGTTTTATGAAGTTTTAATTAGTTTTCCAATGGCTCAAGCCACCTATTCTATATTACCCAACTATTTCATAATACCCCCTCCATTTATCATTTTTCTTCCAAATAAAATTTTGTTACAAAAAAAAATTAACATTTTTTTTTTATAAGTAATAACTTTTCACAATCGTTTATAGTACATCTTAGGGGTCGGCAACCTATGGCACAATTCTTTGTGGATTTCTGCAGTACTCTACCCCAATTTGTCAAGTTTTGAGAGGATGGCAGTTATAATGAATTTGTAATGGACCGTATTTGACAAACATCTTCAAAATTATGGACACTTACAAAATTAAGAAAAAAATCCGAAAGATAACTCTATGAGACTTTACTGCTATTTTGTAACTTACTGAATGTCATTGCTGAAGAGATTTAATTGTTTGTGAGAAAAGAGAAAATTATATATATATATGACGAGAATGACAACTGAGCTGGCACTCCAAAACTGCACACTAGACCAATGAATGAATGAATGAGTGAATATTAGCGTCGCACTGTTCTGCTACACGAGGGCTTATAGCGAATAACCTCGTCACTCTGATCTATGGTCAAGTGACGAGGACGACACCTGAGCTGGCACGCCCTCTCCTAACTACCACACCACACCCATGGGAGGACGTTTGAGCTCTAGACAGATTTAAAGTGCATCGCTCTCCTACACGGCGGGTCTTTAGTGGTACTGGGATCGAACTCGTGACATGTCTGCCATGATCCGATACCTTGACCACTGGGCTATCGCAGCCCTACACATTAGACCAAAGTGAGGACATTTAGCTTCGTAAGATTTAACATGCCCCTCTTCACGGCGAATTTTCAGCGACTTCAGGACTCAACAACGCCGGACGCAAGTTCACGATCTTAACCACTGTGGTCAGAAAACATATATGTAAGATCGGGACGGCATCGTATATGTAAGTTTGTATACCCTCCTCGAAATCCATGCAGTTTCAGTTTTTTTTTTTTTTTTTTTTTTTTTTGAGCAACAAAGGCTATTATCCCCCAGAGAGAATCCATACTCTTTGTTATTTTCTAAAATATTTTCTTTACGGTTCAATTCAGTATAGAGAACTCGAAATATTCAAAAGAGAGAACCCCCTTAATTGAATGCAATACAAAATAGATGAATAACTATTAAAATTCTATCCACATTATCTTTATTAAAAAACGCGGGTTTAAAAATAAACTTTGTCATATATGCCAACAGTAGCGCACACAAAAATTTTCAAGGGGGTTCAGGGTCGCGAAATTCCACCCTTTTGGCCTCCTCCTCCCATACGCTTCACAACACATTCTTTTGATTTTTTTCGATTTTCGGGAAAAAAACATTACAAAATTAATTATTGAATAAATATATAGAATTAATTAATGAAATTAATTATTAATAAAAAATGCATAGTTAAATTTTATATAATATATACATAGAATTATAACTAATTGTAAAAAAAAAATCAATGGCTATGGGGGTGTCCGATCCCCTAAGGCACCCCCCTTGTGTGCACCACTGTAGGTCAATCTTCTATGATTTTAATTTGAAGTAATTCACTGTCCACATCCATTTTCAGTGGCAACATAAAATGCGATCGGAAGACTAAAATATCGAGTGAGTGTGGCAATAAACGTCGGACTATAAAGCAACACAAGGGCTATTGGTCCTCGGTCAAGTGACGAGGACGACACCCCTCTTTTAATTGCTATAACACACCAACGGATTGATTGATTGATTGAATATTAACGTCGCACTGTTCAGCTGCACGAGGGCTTTGGGCGACGGACCACGTAATTTTGAACCATGGTCAAGTGACGTGGACGACACCTGAGCTGGCACCCCCTCTCCTAACTACCACACCACACCAACGGGAGGACGTTTCAGCTCTCGACAGATTTAACGTGCATCGCTGCCCTACACGGCGGGTCTTTAGTGGTACTGGGTTCGAACCCGTGACAAAGCAAGTTACGGTCCGATACCTGTACCACTCGGCTACCGCGGCCACAACACACCAACGGAAGGACCTGACTTGAACCTCGACTGATTTAACGTAGAGCCATAGCCTCTCACGGCAGATCTTCAGTGGGACCAGGACTCGAACTCGTGACACTCCGGCCGTGGGTTTGTGACCACAGCCTCGACTGAAGTATCGAAATATGGAATGACTCCCTTAAAGTGGTGGGGTGTTTTTAACCAGCTGATCCATTTATAAAACGTAATTTTGTTTTACAGTTCAATGAACAGGAGCAGACAATCATTTTGCTTACTTATATCTGTCCTTTTGAAATTTGAAAAGTTGATTCGATTTGAGACCAGAAGTTCTTTTTACATTTAGTTCATGTAATAATCGTTCATCTTGGTCGGTCACGTGTTTGATGCTGACGATTGTGAATGACATCTCCTTTCTAAGATACTTTTTATACGTCGAAGGACATTTGAATGGCGGACCGCTTCCGAAACTCATAAGGCGAAGACGGATCCCTTATGCTGGCCGTTCCGAGCAACAAGAAAAGAGCGGGAAATTCTTTGTAGCCAGCAATAAAAAAGAAATTAAGTCATGTTCATTTTCTGACGACTTTCGGAAGAGAAAAAAAATAAATAAATAAACAGCATGGAGGAGTTCGGATGAAATAATAATAAAAAAAAAAAGACGGAAGGAAAGATGTCGTTTCCCCACTGTCGGAACATCCGGGGTCCGATACCGGAAATCGGCAGTATTCCAAACATCGACAGAAGGGACATCTAACGGCAAATAAGGGAAACGTCGTGACCGAGAGTGGAATAATAAATGGAGTTGTGTGTGGAACTATCCGCGGGCGAGATCTTTTGAAGTTGACAGATGAGACAGCTTCTGAATTTTTTTTTCTTTTTCATTTTTTTTCCTGAATTCCTAAATTCAATTTAGTTTTTTTTACAACAAAAAAAAAAAAAAAAAACAGAGTAGGACAGAACTTTTGTGGATTTTCAGACGAAAGCTACGATTCGACAGATCGCTATGTAAGACACAACTTTCAATAGGCTTCTCGCGACATGTCGCCTCCTTTGTATTGCGAAACTTTCTAGTATTATGAAATTTTTCTTTTATTTAGGCTCGATTCTTTCCACCCATCCCCGCCGCAAAACAAGAAGAAAGAAAGAAAATCGAAAACAGATTTTGAAAAAAAAAAAAAAAAAGAAGAGCATAGTTTCTTTTAAACACATGAACGACTTTTAGATTTAACTGATTCCTTTCTGCTTGAGATTCAGAAACAGTTTGAAAATGGTTAATAAAATGTTTTTAATACAAATTTGTTATTGTAAAACTGCATTTACAATACAAGTTTTATTTTTAGTGTAAAACCTAAATGAATTTTATTCGAGAAATAAGCTCACATTTTCACAAACATGTGGAGGAATGAGAGTTATATGAACGTAAGCGCTCTTAATCAACTCGAGGGCTATTGGTAACGGACCTTGTCAAATGACGGGAGTGACACCTGAGCTTGCATCCTTCCTTCCACCCCAGACTAACAGGAGGATGTTTTAGCATCGACGGATTAAACGTCCAATGGCTCGTCTACATGGCAAGTCTTCATTGACATCAGGACTCGAACTTTTGACACTCATGCACGAGCTCATAACCATAACCACTGGGCTACCGTGGCCACTCACAAACCTGGGAGAGACGGGAGAATGAATGAAATGCGAAGGGATTCTTCGATGCATCATCTTGTGAGTTGTGTCATCCTTCAAGCATTCTTTATTACATGTGAAGGGGAAAATTAAATAATACATAGGAGTATTCACAGGAATCAAACTTGGCGGGGGTATTAGTTTTATTTGCCATTTATATTAACCCACGATCAAGAAAAGCCTCTCAGGATTCCAAAAAGAATGCGCAGAACCACTATTTTATCTGTAGCTGCACATTTTAAGTCATTGAACCTTCAGGCCTGATGCAATCACTCTCGCTTTGACGATTGGAACGTGACGACCTTAAAAAGTTGATCTGGAGTGCTGAGAACTCCCCGCGAGCGATTGAGTTATATTTTCGTACTCGAGGCATCTAAAATGGGATAAGTTTTACTCTTTCCGTTTATATTAATATGTATGCATATTTTATTTAAAACCAATAATTATAGTATAAAAATAATATAATACCATAAAATAATTGTGTAAAATATAATCTTTAGTTAAAACTTTTTTAAACACTTTCCAGAAACTATAGCAAACACTCCATGAGAGAGGGAACAACAGCGACTCCATCATTTATTAGATACTGTATCGACAGATTCTGAGGATGAATTAAGTGATTTCGAAGACTGTAATTTCAGAACCAAACCTCGAGTGATGAAACCTGAAATTGCGAATTTTTATATGACCGAAGGCGGTGTTGATATGATTGATGAAATGCGCTGTACATATTATGCGTCGCGAATATGCAACCGTTGGCCATTGCGAATATTTTATCATCTACTTATTACTGCAGGAATTAATGCTTCCATTGTCTATCATTCGGTTTTTCCTGAAAAGAAAATGAGGAGATTAGAATGGATCTTTTGCAGCATCAGTGGGATATGAGATCGGAACTCCCAAATCTTAACAAAAACTCAAAAGAAGTTTTACCTACACAGAGAAGATATTAAAAGCATTAATCCAACAAAAAAGGTGCGTTGCACTGTTTTTCCACCGGTAAAAGATGTAAAAACTAATTGTTTTTGTCTTCAATGTAAAAAAAATATGTGCTTAAAAAGCATATGAAAACACTCTACTCTGAACGCTTGAAAAATGATTAAAATATTATTTTTCTACTTTCTATTATCCATAACATTAATTACAAAATACATTTATTACTGGTATATACGTTTTACTTGTGATTTATGAAAAAAATATACAATTATGTATTTTAAAATGAAAATTTTGCAGGTTTTGTTTAAATTAATGTTAGTGTCATTTGTATGCAATAATTTTCATTATATAATACAAAAAAAAACATTTTGTACTTCATAAATATGCATCCTAATTGACTTAAAATTTTTTTCATATTTAAAAACACGTGTTAAAAGTTTGGGGTGTGCTCTCCACACCCTACGAGCAATGACGGTAGCAAAAACAGGCACGAGTGACTCAAAGGTTAAATATTAAAGCGATATCCTTAAGAGCTTAGAATAAGAAAATATTTCAGACAAAAAAAAAGTTTCAGCGCACAAAACAAAAGTTGAGTTGACCTCCACAATTGGCGCCCACTAATTTTTGTCACCCAGGGAGAATACTAAAACAGATACTTTGAGTGAAAACAAGCTAGAGGAGAAACTCATAATCTGAAATGGGGCCGTTGAATTACTGGGTAAAAGCGAGGAATGGTAACATTCCTCATTGGCTTCAAAGAAAAACAATTAGAAAAGAATAGAAGAATGAAATAATAGCCTTTGTTGCTCCAAATCCCACATAAAGATATTAACTGTAAGAATGGAAGAAGACACACATAAAAATAAACCGAATCAATACAATTAATAACTATATAAGTTCAAAATATAGATTTTAATACGTAGTCGCGGTAGCCTAGCGGTCAAGGTATCGGATCGTGGCTAGCTTGTCACGAGTTCGAGCCCAATACCTCTAAAGACTCGTCGTGTAGGGAAGCGATGCACGTTAAATCTGTCGAGAGCTCAAACGTCCTCCCGTTGCCATGATGTGGTAGTTAGAAGAGGGGGTAGCTCAGACGTCGTCCTCGTCACTTGACCATGGTTCAAAATGACGAGGTCTGTCACCAAAAAACACTCTTGTAGCTGAAGAGTGTGAAGTTAATATTCACACACTAACTCATAGGTTTTAATATAATCTATAAAAGATGAAAAGCGACTCACTCATTCATTCATCACAATATCTCTGGAATTATTAGACCTACAAAATTTAGATTCAATAGGTATGTTCCTTCCACGAAGTGAATCCGCTAACAATGCATTTTGCGAAACTCGACCCCCAAAAAGGAGGGGGATTGGAACGGTTTCAGGGTGTGTTATAGACAGAAATTCCTGGTTTTGAAGTATTTGGCCAACATACTAGAAAATTGGCAAGCATGTATATTTTTTTTGTTGAATAGAGATCCGCTAAGAACGGATTATGAAGAAGGTGTGGAGATTTACTCAAACTATACTAGACCTTCATTAATAAAATTTGATATGCATGTTTTTTTGTTTTTGTTGAGCTTAAATCTGCTAAGAGCGTTTTTCACAAAAATCGACTCTCAAAAAGAAGGTGATAAAAGATTTTCCTTTTTTGAATTATTAGACTTGAAATTTGGTAAACATGTTCACACATTTTGTTGAGTAGATCCACTAAAAATGGGATTTGCGGAAATCCACTTTGGGAGATTCATTTAAGTGCGAATAAAAGATAATTCTATCTCAATTTTAGAAATTCAGGTCAAGTCTTTTTTAAATTAAGATGCGAGGATTATAACAATGGTTTTTTTTCCAATACAATCGAATGCTTAATGCTAGAAATTCAACATCAGTAATATATATATATATATATATATATATATATATATATATATATATATATATATATATATATATATATATATGTAGGGTTTTCCCTTTGAAACATTTTGTTAAAAGGTTGAGTCATACAAGAATGAGAAAGGTTTATTTCCCCGTCTTCTAAAGGTATAACTCAACTTTTAATTAACCTAATTCCTGCATTTCTTTCTCTTTGTAAATATCCCCTTTTGTAAATATTTTCCTTTAACTTTAAATAAATTCTCTTTTTTACTTAAATGAAGTATTTGTTTTTAAATGACTTAGATTCATTTAATTCATCACTCACCCTTAAATACTTACCCCTAGACAAGCCACCTCGCCAATCTAAAATCCCGCCTTCTGAAGAGTCTGATTTTTATTCGAAGATTTATTCGGACTCCCACATATATATATATATATAGTATATATATATATAGTATATATATATAGTATATATATATAGTATATATATATAGTATATATATAGTATATATATAGTATATATATATAGTATATATATATAGTATATATATATAGTATATATATATATATATATATATATAGTATATATATAGTATATATAGTATATATATATAGTATATATATATAGTATATATAGGCATTTGGACGCCATTTTAATAAATTCATTGGAACCGAACATTTTATTCATTAATTCTGGGTAATTCATAATATCCGTGTAAAAAAAAATGCAAATTGTTTGCTCTTACCTTTCGGAAATTCTATAATAATTGACTACACAAAAAAAATATCCGTAGTTACAAAGTACACACTTCTTATTCAAAAGTTCAAAATACTATCAACGAATTATTACGCATCAGTTAATTGGAAATTTTGAAAAATATATACTGACTATACAATATATGCTTGACAGTCTTTTTTCTCTTTTTAATTCATGACTCGAAAAATCTTTTTCGACTTTATTTAAAGAAAATACTGCGGCATATTTACACCAAACTGTGTGAGGTATGTTTTCAGTTTCCGAACAATATAAAGCATTATAAAATGTAACACTTTTGATAGGAGTTTCAGACAAGAATTTCCTGTCCTATTCAAAACTAACGCGTAAGGTTACACTCATAATCCATCTGTACATGTAAAGTCTAAAATAAACTGCACCCTTTCCCGTCGAAATTTGTTGCTAAAAAGAAAGTATTTTTTCTGTTCTGAACAAAAAGGATATGTAATGATTTGAAAATAAATCAAACTTTTTTATTTTAAACTAATAAAAAAAATTTCGCCTGTTGGAACAATCATTAATTCGGGATTTATATTACTCGTTAAATAGAGGTTTTTTTCTTTCATTTGAATCAGGGGGGTTGGGGAGAAAAATTCGTTAAATAGGAGTTCGGTAAATCGGAATGTGACTGTATACATATTCACTCAACGTCAACCCAGCAAAGCGGGTGGGTATCGACCAGTAAGTAAAAAATTCTAAACTTTTTTTTCAACAATTGTAACTTTTTCTGCATGTGATGTTTTTAGAAAAGAAAAGATCATGAAAATACACGAAACAAGATGCAACGAAATAATTTCAAACCAGCACTTACAAGCGCGCTACAAATTAGCGTAGGAGAAGTCCTTAGCAAGAGGGGTGGTCTTAGGAGATCTCGAAATGGGTCACATTAGAAAGGAACTACAAGCAATGCCGATTTCAGCTCATCTCAGGCCCAGAGAGCAGTAAATCTACGGGCCCCCTTGGCACTGTCGGGTCCAAGGAGGATCCGGTTAAGTTCGGGCCCCATCCCAAACGCCCAATGCATAATCCTGCATTGACGAGGGAATCTGGGAAAAAATCAATGAATGGGGTCCTTAGAAGCAGGGTTTCTTTTTCATATAGATAGGGACAAGAATATGCAACATTTCTTAAAGATCGGGAAATTATTGTAGATTTATAGATAAATTAGATACGCACGTTCGAAATTTTTGTTGACTATATAACGATTCTTTATTTTATTGTACTGTTATCGGAGCCATTTTTAAACAACAATAAAAAATTCTCATTTTAAACGACAATTGGAACTGGGTATTTTAATTAAAAATTGTGAAATCCTGTAGTCTCAAGTTTGATCTTTAGCCTTTACCACTGATCGCGAATTGAGGCAGAGGTTTTTATAAGACATATGTTTTAAATTTATTTCAACTTTTTATTTTACTAATATAGTTATTCATAATTCCCTCCAGGGTTTCGAAGCGCTATAGTAAAAAAATTAATACGAATAGAACAACAAAGAACATTTGAAAGAATACAGAAAAACAATTCAAGTTTTACTTACATTCTTTACAAGTGTTGAGTGTGTGAAACCTTGGTCACACAATGCATACATCCATGCGATACTCCAGTTCCTGCCACATTCTTCTCGACATGATACTATCAACGTTATTGACAACTCGTGTCATCCTTTCCGCGTTATCCGAAAACTTGGTCTGTTACATAAGACCAAAGTTTCATTCTCCCTTGGCCACGTGATGTAGCAGAGTGAGTGAATATTAACGTCGCACCACAGAGGTCGGACTCTAGGGCCGGACAAATTAGACCCCTGCCCGGGCGGCATTCGGATCGAACTTGAGAAATATTTTTTTTACAAAAAATTTATATTTCTTGAAATATTATTGGGTGGGAATTTGGTAGTCAATTCTTATTTTGTACTCTCAAACACGTTTAATCAGTGTCGGTTTATCCATTGGGCGCCTTGGGGCCCGGATAAGCTGGACATAACCAGGTTTTCTGGTAATAAATTTCGATCCGCCGGTGTGAAAGGGGCTTGTAGATCTTCAGCGCATAGGGCCTGAAATGAGCTTAAACCAGCTCTGCGTTCAATGTCCGTTTCTGTTGAATTTTGAAGGGCTCGAGGCGGGAGTACATGTTAAATCATCAAATTTGACATTTTTCACTAGTAACTTTCTCCCCAGATTGGAGTGGAGTCACAACAGACATTCTTTTTACCCATCAATGTCCGATTTCAGATATCGAAAAAGGGGACGGGAGAAATTAGAATTTTCGATTGATAGAGAAGCACATGAGATGTTTTATTTTAATCTCGAGTGTAGTTTCTATGTTAAAATAAACACTTGGGATCCCCACCATCAGTAGATTCTGTTTCGAAGAAATTGGACTGCTGAAATGGGCGGTTCCTCCTCTTACATTTTACTCGTTTTAATTAATAACAGATAACTATGTTCCTAATTTTGAATTATTTTGTAATTTTTAAGGCTGAAAATAATACATGTAGGATTTAAAGTATTAGAGAATTAAATATATTCTCCGATCAGTGAGGTTACAACCTCACCAATAGATGGCGCTACCAGCGAATATATGTATCCCCCCGGAATGACGGGTTTTAGGGGAGAAAACGATTGCGACGAGAACAGACGCGATGAGAAGAGACTCCGGTTTTACAGGCGAGAAGCCATGTTTTTCGGTCAACGTGGAGGCCAATAGGCTGTGATGACCCCCTTGGGTCACACCTTGAACACCAAGATTAATTTGAGGCAAAGAACCACTAAGAGCCATTTTGAATAATAATATTTATTTTATTATTATAATTTTCCTCAAAAATCTCTGATAACATATAATACGATAATGTTACATCGCTTAAAGGGATTTGCCTTTATATTAAATTAAATTACTAAGAATGCAATTAATTAATAATCTAGCTCAAACTCAAGTAAGGTTTACCGAAATAGGAGATCTCAGAAACACACGTATTCGAATTCTTAACTGTCATTAACTTTAACTAAGTAGCTCAAACTGACACTTACTTTAAGCGTACGTGAATTACATTTACCGCTGGCTTATATCAGCTATCTGGTACGTCTAGCAGCACGACCTCTTCACGAATCTAATCTTCTAGTAATGCGTTTAAAGTTACTGGCTCAATAGCCTACCATCATTTCTCTTGCTATCTCGCAACTCTCGACTTAAATACGTTATCTAATTTAAATATCCCGTACCTCTTTTTGGAGTTGATTGGAAATAAACGCGAATTTATATTCCCCAGAAAGACGTCTAAGAAGATTAGTGGAAAGGTTCCGTACAGATTCGTCACAAGGCTTAGCAACAATTGAGAGTATGCTCCGTGAAATAACTCGTAAAGTTTTAATTGTAAATAATCTAATGTTTCTCTCATTAAACAGTAATTTCATTCTAGTCTGCTTATTTCTTTGAAATATCAAGCTCCCGAACATTTACTTACCCTTAGACACCCCTACATATTTAATGAACTCAGCCAATCCTGACAGTCGAAGACCTCAGCGACGCTTGAGAATGCTCTCATGATTACATATCGTATTACATTACAAAATATAAGAAAAAGTACACAACATGCATAAGACATATAAAGTGAAAGTGACATATAATACTCTATAATTATTAAAATTAAATGCACACATTTGTAATTACAATTCTATAAATGAGAAAAATATTTCATTAAATCAGCGGAAGTAGCAGTTACATTTGGCCCTTACTTTCTCAACTGTATATCTGTCTCTAGGTTTCACTTCCGTAATCTGATATGATCTGAAAAATTCGGGTCTAAGTTTAAGGCCTCCACCAAATTGTGTACGTTGGATCGCTATCAAATCACCAACTTGGTACTCGGGAGCCTTTTTCCTTTTCTTATTATAAGTTTTCTTGTTCTTTACAAGTACTATGGGACTAGCATACTCGGATGAACTTGGTCTGACTATTCTTTGTTCGATCCATTCTTCAATGTGTTTGTTCACACTTTTCTTTTCCGCGTACGACAACCGACGTGCTGGTTGATAGACTGGGATATCATCGTTCAGTATTATCATCCTCGTCACATATGTGGATTCAGTCTTCTCAGATTAGTACGATGAAGTTATTCTGGTTAGATCATTTTTCACTTGTGAGTCAAGGATGTGACTGAAATCTAACTCATCTTCAGGATGTACTTTGTATATTTGCATTAGACATGCCTTTTCCTCATGCTTTTGGAACATAACACCCTTTTGGGTGAAATTCAAAGAAGCTTGTCCCAAAATGTCTGTACCTATAATGGCTTCAAAATTGAGCTATTTGGTTGTGCACCACATGCCACGTTAAAGAATATTGATCTTTGTCCAATACAAAATCATACTCAAAGGTACTTGGTTATTACTTCAGTTTGTCCTAAACCGTACTACACAGTGTTTATTTTTGATAGTCTTGAACGGTCAACAATCTTCGTGCTTACATCTTGTCGGATTAGACTAACTGTACTACCAGTATCTATAAGTGCCGATGCAATTTCATTGCCTAACATAATGTTTTTTTAAGGGTAGTCCTTTCTGCGGTGTGACAGAACAGCTTTGTACTTGGGGATTCAGTTGTTCTCTTTTGATCTCTTTCATTGCTTCAGGGCAATTAAAACTCAAATGATCTAAGGAATGACATATGTAACATCTCCTAGGTGCTCTTCTATCAAAATTTCTACTCGGAGGAGTGTGTCTAACTATCTTTTTTTCAGGATTGAAATTTCCTGAAATTCTCCGCTTGATTCGATCCTCTAACTTCAGGTCTTCGAACAGGCGTTAAAGTATGTGTTTTCTGTTTCAACGTCCTACGGACATCCTCAAATTCTTCAGGTCTCTCGGCTAATTCAACTGGGCAGTTGATACTTGGCCATTCGTCTAGGTGACGTTCTTTGAATTCGACAGGGGCTCTTTTCTTTACCTGGTCAGCTATCATCAGATCATATAGTTTGTCAAATGTTTTTACGTCCAATCCTTCAATGTTTGAACTTCTTGGTAGAAATCACGCCATGTTTTATCCGAACTTTTCTGATGTGTAACAAATAGCTGCCTGAACTTCTCTGGGGTCAATTTAAACCTTTTCAAAAGCAATGACCTCACGTGGTCATAATCTCTCGCCTCTTGCTCAGGTTCTCAAGCGATCAACTGTGTGATTTCCTGTGGGAGTAGGCCTAACAGGTGTGAGACCCAAAACTCTTTCGGCACATTCATCATACATGCTTGGCGCTCAAACAATATTAAATATAAGCTGATATCCTCTTTCATATCAAATTTAGGTAACAGTTTGTTCAATTCAATACTAGGTGTACGATTATTCCTATTCAATATTTCCTGATTTAATCTGATCTGAGCTTTGAGATTCTAAGTTTCTCTAACTCTAAATTATCCCATCGTTTCCTTTCTTCTAATAATTCTCTCTCCTTTCTCTCTTCAACGATACCTTCGTACATCAATTTGGTGTCTTCCTCATCGTACCCTGCACTTTTGGTTATTAAATTTTTTAACATTGGCTTAGTCATGTCGACTGTCGCCTCTAAACCTAACTTTGTAGCTAACTCTAACAAATCTTCCTTTTTTCCCTTTTAACAAGAAAGACATGTTTTCCCCCTTTTTAATTAAGGGTTAAGAATTTATGCAAGAATTATTGTACTAAAGAATAACAGGTATAGTACTAAATACTGTGAAAGATATAGGATGCTAGCGCTGCTAAATTTTACCCACACTTCTACTAAATACATAAAAGTTATACAAATAAAATTTTTCAATTAAAAATTTCCGAAACCAATGTAAAATTCAAATAATAATATATCATGCATCAATAATTTTTAAAACATATCAAGTAATAATTTAAATTGGGATATATAATACAAAATTAATAGTTATTAAATACAAATTCGAAAAGAAAGAAAATAATATGAAAGTATATAATGGCAAAATTAGGTGAATAATATGTTCATACAAATTATAGAGAGAATAGAAATAACTAAAATAAATTTCGTTTCAAATATATGCTCAGATTAAAAAAATATTGGTTCAAAAAGGCAAATCATCAAAATACTGATTGTCAAAAAAAAAAAAAAAAAAAAATAACAGATAAGTAAACATAAATAAGTCTGACCTTGACGGAGCTGAGGGTTTGGCACAAAAGAGGGAAGGAGAAACTAACACTCCCTTCTTTTCCTACGTCACAAAAGTCGGTTACTTCATCAACCTAATCCGTCCTTTTGAATATTTATTCCTCCCGTGCAAAATGGCGGATACGAGTCCTTTACACTATCTTGAAGGTTTTTCACTTTCGCACACACACAAATCTTTACAATTTCAAACGCAGGGACTGCACTTCCGCTTGGCCAGGACGACGTTCACTCAAGAAATTCTATTGCAGGGCAGAATTCACTGTAGAAATTATATTACCAGGGCGGCACTCACTGTAGAAATTCTATTACCAGGACGGCATGCACTGAACTTTCACTAAATATATAACTATTTCACCAGGACGGCACTCACTGAAGAAACTCTATTACCAGGACGGCAGGTACTGAAGAAACTATTTCATAGGACGGCACACACTGCAGAAATTCTAATACCAGGGCGGCATGCACTGAAGGAACTATTTCACCTGGACGGCACTCACTGAAGGAATTCTAATACCAGGGCAGCATGCACTGAAGGAACTATTTCACCAGGACGGCACACACTGATGAAATTCTAATACCAGGGCGGCATGCACTGAAAGAATTCTATTACCAGGGCGGCAATCAGAAGTAAAAACAAATGTTATTCGTGGCAGGATGGCACATTACTTCGCGATGGAAAAGGTAATCCTTGGCAATTTGGAATCGATTCTGCTTTCTTTTTCTTTAAATTAAAAAAAAAATATCCCGGTCGAGCCCCCATTAAATATGTAGGGGTGTCTAGGGGTAAGTAATGTTTGGGAGCTTGATATTTCAAAGAAATAAGCAGATTAGAATGAAATTACTGTTTAATGAAACATTAGAATATTTACAATTAAAACTTTACGAGTTATTTCACGGAGCATACTCTCAATTGTCGCTAAGCCTATTAGCCTCCACGTTGACCGAAAAACGCCGCTTCTCGCCTGTAAAACCGGAGTCTCTTCTCATCGCGTCTGTCTCGTTCCGCGTCGCAATCGTTTTCTCCCCTAAAACCCGTCATTCCGGGGGATACATATATTCGCTGGTAGCGCCATCTATTGGTGAGGTTGTAACCTCATTGATCGGAGAATATATTTAATTCTCTAATACTTTAAATCCTACATATACATATAATTGTTATGTTCCCTTTACGTTCGCAAAAATTATTCCGTAGGTGTGTATCTATGTGAACAATTCATCTCTTTTAATTATAATTTTTTGCTTTAGAGAGGGGCGGCATTTTCCATTTTTGTCCGGCATGGCAAAACTTCTAGAGCCGGCCCTGGTCGCACTGTTCAGCTACTCGAGGGCTTTGGGTGACCGTCATTTTGAACCAAAGTGATGTAGCAGACGTGCATGAAAGGATAACACACGCTGTCAATGATTTTGATAGTTCCATGTTGCGTTGAGTGTGGCAGGAACTGCATTATTGCATTGATGTATGCCGTGTAACTAAGTTTCACACATAGTAAAGGATGTAAATAAAACTTGAATTGTTTCTCTGTATTCTTTCTAATTTTTTTTTCTGTTTGTTTCTTTTATTTGTGTATTCAACATAGTTTTTTACTACAGCTCTTCACAATCCTGTTTGGAATTATGAATAACTGTATTTTTATTCATTGAATGTTTTGATTTTTTACTGAAAGCTAATCCTATAGAAATCTTTTTTGAATGTTTTCCTCTTTACATTCCACAATTTCTGGTAACTTAATACTAAGCAGAGCTAATTATCATTGATGTACCTCCATTGTCATGAGTAGCGTGGCATGAAGCTGAAGCGTTTCATTCCGCCAAATGACGAAGTGATCAAATGGTACTGAAATTGTGCCTCGCCATATGACACGATCGAGTGTGTTAAGCCCCAAGTATTACAGAAACACACTATAGGCTTTAAAACAAATCTTGACTTCTGTGACACAAATTGTTCTTCGCTTTCCGTATCAAAAGATTTAAACAAAAGGAAAAGGCTTGTCGCGGAAGCTGTTATTCACACCCCAACCCTCTCCTGATCCCCACTTTCTTCTAAAAGGGCCCACAACAGCTTTTATCAGCACCATTCCAGCTCAACAGAGACAAGTTCTCGCTCTGCATGTGTGCCAATGTTTATTCGACGACCCAAAGTTACAGTTAACTCTCCTCCTAACGGCGCTTTAAGAAGAGAATTACGACTCCACTCTTTCGATTTTTTTACAATCACTTTGGTGGGTGCTGCTAAAATGCTTTAAAACTTGTGTTATCGACCATTTGTGTAGAAATGTGTGTTATGAATCTCTTCTTTATGGTTCTGCAAAAAGGAGGGAGGCTCGATTTATGAGCTGGCACGGAGCTGCCAGATTTTATTGTTCCCTTTCCGACGTTTCGGTAGGGGAGGGAGTGCATCCCTCCTCCTGTGATGACAGTGAAGTAGAGGACTTTCTCGGTTGTTCGAAAGAACGACTCTCTGTGCCAAGAGAAGTTTATGTTGCTGTTTCACATCCCTGAAGGTGGACTAAACAGAAAAATACACGCAAAACGAGAGATTTTCTCATTTTACTTTGAAAATTTGATTCGAAAAAAAAATTTCTCAGCTATTATGGATCAGTTTATACCACTTCCCTCTTGTCGTCTCAATGCATATTTTATATAAATGAAAACACTTGAATTATGTGATAATTACAGATAATTTATCTGATTACAGATAATTTTAAAAAAATGAAATACTGCTTGTTTTAATAATATCGTGCTACGAGTAATACAAAGGTTTTGGGCGATGGACCTCGCAATTTTGAGCCACCGTTAAGTGACGAGGTCTACACCTGAGCTACAATTCTTTTCATTTTTCTAACTGAGGGCTTTGTCTCCCAATAAATTCAACCGCATAAGTTCCTCCACGTGAAAATTCTGTTTCAAAAGTTAACTTACTACGTTTAGTAACGAATCCATTCTCACCGTTCTGTTTGAGTCCTTCACTTTGTTTCACTTCTGTCTTTCTATGTAGAAGTTTCTGGAATTTTGAAAGATATTATATTTCTTTGACGATTTCATGTGGCTGTCGAGTTGTGCCCGGCGCTGTCCAATAGTGGGATCAAGACCGGTGCCACTGAAGACCCACCGAACGGATGCCGAAGCTTGTATCAACTCGGTTGCCACACACGTCACTTGACCGGAGCTCAAAATTGCGAGGTGCGTCGTCAGTGTACCTTACGTTGCTTTAAAAAACAATGTAATCACAAATTTATTTTTTATATAAAATTGACTGAATTCACATTAATAATTTTACTATCCCCACGTATTATAAAAATACTCAAAAAGATACAGGAGAGGAAACATTCCTCAGATATCCCACCCAGTGGCGTAACGGAAGGCCCGCCCCTGCAAAATCAGGTTTCGAGCCCCAAGTTGGATATTACAAAGGATGATGTCAGACAGGCTTTGGGCCCCCTAGAACCCTGGGCTCCCCCACAATATACGTTACGTCTCTGACCCACCCTTGTTGTTAAGACGTCAGTGGACACGAAAGAATTAAGAACTCGTGTGTGTGTGGAACCAAAAAAAAAAAAAAAAAAAAAGAACAAAAGAACAACTCCTTTCGAATCCTGCCCCGCATCTGCGAGAGAAAAGAAAATCTTTTGTACCAAAAGAAAACTGCAACCGTGCGCTGACTTCTAAATCATGAAAGTAACCACTGGAACGTTTCTCACATTTGCAGAACAATCCAAAGTTCATCGAAGCTGTCTTCACTTCATCTCGGTTCTCAATTAAAGCTACCCCCTTCTAATTTTCTGGAGAGAGTCGACCGATTTATCTGCCCTCCTTTCATTCCTTAGTCCTTGGCATTCGACGAAGTGTTCCGTCTAATCTGGGGAAAAAGTATATTTTGTCACTTTCTCTCTTGCTTCGAGATTTGTCTTGGACGTGACACTTTTCTTTATATATATCTTGTTCAAACTTTCAATCGCTAATAAAGTGATTTCTATTCATCCATTCAAGTTCAAATACATTTTTTAAAACTTATAGTGGATTTTTTCAAATATTAATTGATTCATTAAATTAAAAAATGAAAAAGTAGTAACAAAGAAAAATAATAGTTCAACAGCGTATACAAAAAGGAAAATCGCTCGTTTTGAATCCTGTCGTGCAGTCGAAAGCGCGATGAACTTCTAATACAAAAGTCGTGGGTTCGAATCCCACCTGGGATGGACGAATTTCTTTTTTACTATTCTATTTTATTAGAGTAATTACATTTAATTAATGAATAAATAGTAACAAACAAAAAAAAAAAATAGTTCAACACCCTATATAGAAAGGAAAAGCGCTTTCTATTTTGTCACTTAATATTATGATTATGTAATCTGTATATACGTATTTTTATATTAATTGTAACTATTAAAAAGTAACTAAGATAAAAAAAATTTCAACCTAAGTAGGAATTGACTTAATTATTTTTTTAAATATGACTTGTTCCATTCCTTCTTCTATAGGATTAAAATATTATACCAAAATTTGATTGCTATCTTTTAAAATGTATTCCGGAAGAACAGTAAGAAATTCAGAGGATGGATTTTGTAATGTTTCTTAAGTTTTCATTTAAATACAGGATTTAATGTGAATTTTTTGAAAAAAAAATTCTTTTCCTCTCCAGATTGTGAATCTTCGAAACTGTAATCCCTATCAAATTTACTTAGCAAATTATGGAGATTTTGTACCCAGGAATTTTGCATCTCACAATTTCGATCCCCTTAAGGTGATGGCGGGCCATTAGTTTAACACCTTACATGACATCTAGATGGCGTTGGCTATTGCGAAATTTTTGGCACAAATATTTGTCTCAAGACTCCCAAGATGGGCAATAAATTTCTCTCTCGGCTAACCTTTTCAATGAAATTCTCCCCTTCAGCGAAAGGGAACACGCGGGGGCTAAGGGAGGGGTGACAGTCGTAAAACTGGTAAAATAAATGTTAGCTCTTTTTTTTTTTTTTTTTCGGGCGAGGGGGTTAAAGCAGCAGAGTGAATCTTGACCATGAAAGACTTCTCATTTCTGGACATTGGTCAATCGTCAAACTTTTTCAACTCTTGGAATCCCTAGAACTGTAACATGTTTTCGAGGAATCCCCTTCCTCGCTGAAGGGAATATATCTTAAAATAATATTTAAAGTATATAGATAAACATATTTTTGATATTATATGTAAAGACAATTTTAAAAAAATATTTTATTTTTTATTAAAAACTTTTATGATGTAATTTTAATGTTATTTACTCATTGATAATATAAATTTGTGATCCAAATGTCACCTACGCATGCATTATACTTAGTAACTGAGATATATATGTGTTCACAATTTTTTTTTACACAAACTATCGACGTATAAGCTTTTTGAAATTATCTGCAGTAGCATTTCATATTCCGTGTTCAATTCGTTTTTGTTTTTGTTGCCAATCGCGTTAAAAATATTTTTCACTTTCTAAATACATTTTTGTGAATGGCATGAAAATGTTCATAGCTGTGTGAGAAATTCTGCGTATATGGCATGAATTGGTAACCTAAAATGTAGGTCTTCTAGCTTAAATTTAAATTTTAGCATCGAATCTGTTCATATGTCGATAAATTTTTTTTATCTTCTTCATTATAGGTGTTTTTTCCCCCACAAATGTAAAAGGTTTCAAAACATTGTACTAACGAGTATAAAATTACTTCGTGGAACTTGGGATAGCAAACAATAGTATATTCACAATCTACTGCATAAAATAAAGTTTTAAAATTCATTTATTATATTACAATAAAAGTTAAAAAAGATCTTTAGATAATTGTGGCTAACCGAATTTCATGAGAACATAAATCCATTTTGCATACATATTTGTAATTTTTCTTTCCCATTTTTTTTTTATTGGGACTCGTGGAACACAGTTTGTCGATCAATTCTCTAGATAAATGATGTACAGAACGAAACTGTTTAATTTTTCCTGAACAAATGATTTTTAAAGGAAGAATAGGTGGATTTAAAGCAATGAAAAATTAAATTTCACGTTTTAATGAACAAACAGTATGATACAATTTTACTTTTATACAATAGAACAGGGGTTGGCAACCTATTTCACGAGAGGTACAATTCTCAGTGGTACCCTGAATTACTCAACAAATGTGTCAATTTTTGAGAGGATGGAAGACGATAAATTTATAATGGTCCTTATTATACGAAGATCTCCAGAATTATGGACAATTGCGAAATTTCGAAAAAATCGGAAAGATATCTCGAAACATAAATTTACAGCTATTTTGTGAATTATTGGATGTCATTGCTGGTGAGATTTGATTGTTTGAAAAGAGAAGATCGTGTGCACTCTGCTCTCCGCTTTTGGTTGATTTCGAAAAAGGCAAGAAAAAAAAAATTTCTCTCTGTGTGTAGCGCACTTCCTTCAATAGAATCCTCCCCTTTCTCTGCAAGGGGAAGAGGGCCACAGTCTTTACGACTGTGAAACGAAATACTTGTTCTTTTGGGGGGCGGGGGGGGGGAGTAAAATAGTGTTGAATCTTGACCATGAGAGAGATCTAAAATGGCTTTCTTACTTTTTCGACTCATGGATTCTGATAATTTGTAATGAATGCTTTATTCGTTTCTAACTATGGAAAAAATCCTATGTATTTTGCTCTCTTTTCAAACACTACCTTCCATCAATTCGTAGGCGTGTTAATGATCCAATTGCGTGCAAGATCTGGGAAAAGGTTTGACTGAAGATACCGTGCTTCTCAATTAATACTCGTACGAAAGAGAGAAAAATATATATTGCTTGTCTATCTAATAACTCTATAAACATCTCTTTTCTAAAACTTTTGTATTTATTCGTTGATATATTTTTCTCTTTTATTGCATACATTGATGCTTTTAACATGTTTTGAATGCACGTAAAAAAATAAGAGCACGATGTAAAAATGTGTGTTATTTTGGTTCAATAAAATTCTAGACCAGGGCTACTTAACCTTTTTTTCGGCCACATATAACAACTATTTCACGCGGGCCGAAACATGAGGAAGGGAAACGAGGTAAGATCAAAGACAATGAAAAGGAAGAAAGTTGATCAAAATATTAAAACTCTTAATTTCGGATTTTATTTGAAAACTACAATTAATCTCTCACAAACTCAACTGACAGAAAATAGGTTTTAAGCATTTTTTACCCAGTTATGAAGTCATTTCGATTTTCTTTTATCATTGATCCCAAGCCCCTTGTTGGCATTCTACTGTCATAAAAATAAAGCTGCCTTGTACTTTGATTTTTTCTTTTTACAAAGTTTCACTTATTTTTGTTTCAGGTATTAATTTATCAAATGCAGGACGGTAGCAAACAGTTTTTACTCAATTCCAGATTGAAATCAAAGTCTTGTGCAAATTCATTCAAATACTTTTTGATTTTATTAAAAAAATATCTGAACAAATAACTGAATTTATATCAAATAGTACATCGGAAGCATTTACGAAACACTACCAATTTCTGTATCAATTCCTCAACCATTCTATACGTTTATCAATATCAAAAAGCAACACATTTTATAGGATGCTTTTTGTGACATGACCACCGACAAAATGTTTTGTTGCTGTTGCAAAGATTTTTTAAGGAAGCCAATTTACCTCGTCTTGAGAGATCCTCAACTCATTGCTTAGTGGTACAGTGACGAGCAAAATTACACTTTGTTACTTATAACATTTCCTCGACAAATCAAATAAGTTGTTGATCTAGGTTTGTTAATATTCAAGATCCCAATAATCTTGAAACAATATATATTCTCGAGATATTTTTCGCTTAAAAGACATGAGGGTTAATTAAAAATTAGTGTCACCCATAAAATAGTCGCTACTCCACAGTTATCCCTAATTGTTACAATTACAAAAAAGAAAGTTATCTTACACTTCGTACCAGCACGACATGGACATGTTTGATTGGCCGATGGACGAAATCATGAGAAAGGCCCGCAGGTTGCGTATCGCTGTTCGAGACCAAATGCTGTTGGGAGGGGGGAAAGATTCGTTTTTATCTTTGCCACCCTTTTTTTTGCACAATCCAACGGTTAAAAATTGAACTTTAGATGAGATATTTAAACATAATATTCTTTTTTTTCTAGTGAGGGGTGAGGATGCGGCAGCCCAGGGATTTCAGTCAAGAAATCGGGGGTGAGTCGAGGTATCACTGAGGCCCAGCCGTGTAGGGGAGCGATGCACGTTAAATCTGTCGAGAGCTGAAACGTCCTCCTGTTGGTGAAGTATAGTAATTAGGATAGGGGGATACCAGCTAAGGCTTGACCTAGGTTCAAAATAACGTCACCATTACCTCCCGTGTTGCTTTATAGGGCGCCGTTAACATAACTCTCCCTCTCTAGAGGGGAAGATAGGGAATTTTTGTTTTCACTAATCCATTGTAAGGTGCGTTTTTTTTATTATTTATTTTTGGGTCGTTTAATTGACCTGCTCGCTTTCCAATTCCCTAAGCGTGTGGCCGTGATTGTCGAGGGCTCCTAACCGCAAGTTCATGCTTAGACTCGGGTCATTGGTTCTAGTCGCCCTGCAGAAGGGATCTGTCGAGTGGCTCAGCGTGAAAGTCTCAGACAGCGTTCTCGTCGCTTAACAAATGGGTGTGAAGGCAATGGACATATCTCTCTTAGGGGCAGGAAGCGCCGGTTAGAGGAAGGAAACCGGGGTTTCGCCGAAAACGTCGCCAGTCAATAACTGGACTGCGGTTCGAGTTAAAAAAATCCTTACTCAGCGTCACAGCCGGGTAAGTTTTAACCGCACATGCGCAGTAAGCGATTTTTCGAGTGTTTACGTTTTCGTGCAAGTTTTGAAGTAGTTTGAGTTCTAGTTTACAATGAATACTATTCAGAAAGTTTCCACTGTTACTCAGTTAGATTTTTTAGAAAAACTGGAAACCAGAAAATGAGTTGAAAGAAGTAATTTGTTCGAGGAATTCGACGATTATGAGTTTCAGAGCCGACTGACAAAAGAAAGTGTTGCAGAATTGACTCTGCTAATTGAAGAAAGCAAAACCCCATGTAATAATGCCCTAAATCCAGTGGAGCAAGTTCCGATTGCTCTGCGATTTTACACTGTTGCATATATGCAGTTAGCAATTGCTGACTTGTTCCATGTCAGCCAGTCGACTGTATGTCGAGTAGTCAGTGAAGCCATAGCATCCCTCTTGCCTGATTTCATTCATCTACCAGTCAGTAGAGAAGAGTGCAAAAAAAAAAGTATGTAAATCTCATAATTATTTATTTTTCCTATCATTAATTGTTTCAAATTAGTAGAAATTTTTTTTCAAGTTATGAATTGTTATTCATAAAAGAATACATACTTTTATTTATTTTGGCTGTTCAATAAAATAAGCTTGTAACAAAAGGAGATTTTGAATTTGTTAGTTGCTGACATTCCAATAGCAAGAATACATTGACTGAACGAGATTTAAATGTGTCGGATGATTTTTCTTTTACATATCCTAATTTTAATTAAGTGACCCAGACATGTGTGCTTTTTTTTTGTAGCTCTATCTAGAGACATTTCCTTGATGTACATATGATGCTAAGTTTGGTTTCTAGATTTCTCGTAATTAATAATTATAAGGCATGTATAAATGACTTGTTGAATAGGTCAGCAAGAATTAGCATTCTAATAGCAAGAATAATACATTGTTATCCTATGAGATTTATGTATGTGTGTGTAAGATGCTTTGTATTTTTTATTTCCTAATATCAATTATTTGACTTAGACATTTGTGCTTTTGTGGTATTATATCTACACTGGTGTGCAAAACTTAAGCAGCAGGTGGGTTTATTGCCATAACTTCACGAAAAATCATCTGAGAGACATGAAATTCAGAAATGAGGGAGAGTATTATGTACGTAAAGGATGACGAAAGCATCGGCGCTGAAAAAGGAATACAATGCATACGGTATGGAATCAAACAAAAACAAGCTTTATTGAACGCATAGTATCGTGACTCATGATGGTCTATTCAACAGGAATACAAAAAGCAGATGTTCCTTAATGTGGTATATGCCCTCCCCTCACTGCAATGGTTGCTTCGCACCGTCTCCGCATACTCAGAACCAGCTGGTGCAACATTTCTTGCGGTAGGAGTGCCCATTCTTCAATCAGCATCTGTTTGAGTTGTTGTGTGTTCTCCGGATGATGTAAGCGAGCTGCAATACGTCTCCCCAAAGCATCCCACACATGTTCGATGAGATTTAAATCTGGAGAGTACGCTGGCCTATCCATTCGAGTGATATCTTCACTTTCCAGCAGCTCCTCAACAGCAAGAGTCCGATATGGCCGTGCATTGTCATCCATAAAAATGAAGTCTGGGCCTATGGCACCTCGGAACAGACGCACATGGGGAAGAAGTACCTCCTCACAATAGCGATCCCCGGTTACAGACCCTCTATCGAAAATGTGGAGCTCAGTTCTCCCGTTCAGCATAATGCCTCCCCAGACAAGAACTCCAGGACCACCGTAATGGTGTCTTTCCTTGATGTTACTGGTATAAACCCGTGTCCCGATCTCTCTCCAAATCAAAACGCGTTGAGAATCGCTTCTGGTACTGAACCGACTCTCATCCGTAAAGAGGACACGACTCCATTGACAGTTGTCCAGTTTTTGTGCTCTCTGCACCACTGTAAACGGTGGCGTCGGTGGTCAACTTTCTACGGGAGGCAGCGTTCAGGACGGCGGGCGAATAGGCCCCCTTTGTGAAGGCGTCTGGCCACAGTAAACCGCGACACTTGTCGCCCCGTTGCTGTAGAGAGTTGCTGAGCAATGACGCTTGCTGACTGCCGTCGGCCTCTTTTCGCCTGCAGGATGATATATCGGTTTATCTCCTGCAGTTGTCGTCCCCGGGCGGCTGCCACCAACCTTTCTAACAGCTGTACTTGTGGTTGGAACGCTTTCCAAGTGCGCGAAACGACACTTTAGTTTATATATATATATATATATATATATATATATACTATAAAATCAGTTCAATATTTTAAAAACAAAATTTTCCCAAATTATCATTATTAAAAAAAAAAAATATTCACCTTGGATTGAGATTAATACAATTTACTTCATATATCAAAAAAAGGTAGATATTTAGATAAATATTTAAAACACACACAAATCCAGAAATAATTTAATGAAATAGAAGCCACTATGCATTATATGAATGGCCACGAAAAATGAGTTTGTTTATACTGAGAAATTAGTTAATAATTTGAAAAACTAGCAAAATGAGACAATTCGCATCTTTTGAAATAAAAACAAGTAGATTGATTTACATACCTTCCTGTTCATGTGCAAAAGTTTAGTAAAGCTAACATTTTTTTAAAAAACTAAAATTGCTTAGACTTGGATGATAGCATTAGTATAAAATGTAAACAACATATGTTGTAGTTTCAATAATAATAACTTGCTTATTTAGTTAGATAAAAACTCAAACTACACATTAGTAACATTTCTAGATAGTTATTTAAATTAGATATGTTTTGTTTCAGGTATAATAAATTGCATGTGTCGACAAAAAACATTATCGAAGGGAAGTATGCCATCATCAAAAGAAGTTTTGTGTGCCTATCAATTGGCTTGAACTGTCACTTAAAGCGAGTACCACCAATAATTTTTGCTTGTTTTGTTCTGCACAACTTATGTATATGTCTAGGTCAGAATATTCTGTAATTTAATTATGTCTCGAGACTTTGTAAACTTTCAATGTAAATAAATTTTTACTTAATCACAACTTTTATCATATTTAATGCTTACATTTACAAATTGTGTACATATTCTTACATGTATGTTGCATGAATGCTACTTATTTTCAAATTTTCCAAAATACTCATAAATTATAGATATAATATTCTACATACTGAACATATTTTAAAAAATCAAAGAGTAAAATTAAATGATTTCAAAATTTTTGAGAATATATATATACTTCAGAAAAATTGTATTCATTTCAAAAGAAATGTTTGCATTTTACAAAGGACATTATGAAACAGAATGAGCTGAAAGTATACTTATATTCTTGTTATACTTTTTTCAAGAAAAAAATTGTGAGTCGCAAAACATTTTAATACAATCCAGCTGCTGTTAAAATTTGAATGAATTTCTCTTATGCTACCTTCGATATCTTAAATCCTCACTTATGACAACTGAATCAAATCTATTATAATGTTTGTACTGTTCCATTTTCTGTAATAACTGGATAGTTATATTTGGGGAAATAATACTTATATCACTGCTTTTTCATAGGAAAACCATTAAAATTTTTGCTGCACTCTTTTTTTTCTTGAGATACTATCATTATCTTCAACCAATATTGATTTATAATGATCTGTTTAAGTTTGAAATATCACTCTTTCTAAATGCATTTCATATCATATACAAGAGAAAATGCATCCATGTGAAGCAGTCGTATTGACAAATCAATGAAAAACATACATAAAATTTGTTGTTGTGTGTTGAAATTTCAAAACACATATAGGAAAGTAAAGAAATACTAATGAGTTAAAATGTAAACACTACTGTAATGGAGCAGCGAAAGGCACAGTTAACAGGATATGATGTTTCAGAGGCAGTTAATTTTGAAAACTAGAAGTGAGGAATGCATTTCAAAATCATCTGTTTAAAAATGAAAGTGGTGGCACTTTGCATATGATTGTGTTAAATGTGTGTGTGTGATAATAACTAATACTTCAATGAAATCAGCAAAGTATCCTCTATTTCTTAGGATCAAAATATGCAAAAATTGAAGCAAAAGTTCCCTTGACATTAGATTTTTTTTATGTTTGAAGTTTGTCAGATATATTATAATTTGATGCATGTAAATAAAACACATTATAAAATCTAGACTTCTAGAACTCAAACATTTTATAGATATACATATGTGGGAAAAAGATGCTTCACAACTCATACACGGAACAGTTAAATTTAAGAATGCATTTTCATAGTTACATAGAGGAAAATAATGATTTGAGAATTGTTATTATTTATTTATTATTGGTAAATTATTAAGAACCATGCTGATATTTATGAGATTTACTTAAAACATAGTTTCAACTTATTTCCAATCATAATACTTAAATTGTTTATCATTTAATATACTATTGCAAGGGATCTCGAACCAAAGAATCTGCAGATACCCCGATTGAAATTTTAGTACTACAATTAGAGCTGAAAAACGAAGATTTAACACCGAGCATTGAAGCAGGACCACGTTGCCTAGCTGATTTTGTCAAATTAAATGTCGTCGCAAATTATTTCTCAAATTTTTTTTGTGTTTTTATAAAAATAACAATTTTTGTTTTTAAAATATCAATACAAATTTTTGTAATAAAAGTTATTTATTCTGTGTTGACATTGATTTTGAAAACATATTTGTGGGCCTTCTTTCAATATAGATAATAATTTCTCCTGAAACTCAGTTTTATAGCTTCTTTCTTCCATATCCATATACCGGGTTGGCAAAAAGTCCGTAAAAATTTTAAAAATTCATAAAATCCGGAGAAATGAACGAAAAAAGAAACTGTTTGCAGGATCAGCATTAGTATGTCACGGGATTTTTTTTAAGCTAGAAAAAAAAAAATTCGAAAATCATCCGGTAGGTGGCGCTGATGTACGCAAATCAAAGAAACAATGCATACATAATTAACAGAAAAATTTCACAACTTTATTACACCACATGACCACCACCACAGGGGAGAAGACATTCCAGGCGAGTGACAAATCCAGCAACGGTAGAGTGCAACACGTCCGGATGTATGGAGGATACTTCTCTGCGGATCGCATCTTTCAGTTCCGACAGACTTGATGGACCGGATAGATACACGCGAGATTTCAAATATCCCTACAACCAGAAGTCTGCCGGTGCTAAATCTGGAGACCGAGGAGGCCATGGGTACCTGCAGCGCCTGCTAACGATTCTATCTTCCCCGAACGTCTGTATCAGGAATGCCTTAACCGGGTTAGCAGTGTGACTGGTTGCTCCATCCTGCATGAACGTGACATTCGCAATCTGACCTCGTTGAATTAAACATGGCACGACAGTCTCCCGCAGAAGCGTTAGATAACGCTGAGCATTTACCATTTCCGTTATCCATCCATTTACTGGGCACTGCGTTTCAAAGAAGGTCCTATGATAAATGAACCCGTGAAACCACACCATGCTGTCACTTTTGGGGAATGAAATGGCTTCTGTGTGTACTCACGTGGATTAGAGGTCGCCCAAATGGGACAGTTATGGTTGTTAACGTCACCATGAAGCGAGAAATGAGCTTCATCTGTCCACAAGATGTTAAAAACGCAGGTGGGGGATCCTGTTCCATTTTAGAGAAGGCCCACTTCGCAAATGCTTCCCTCTGTGCGGTATCTGCTTGCAAAAGTTCATGGCACGATTGCAATTTGTATGGGTACAGCTGGAAGATTCGACGAAGAATATTGCGGAAAGATGATGGTGGTAAGCCCAATCGTCTGGCAGCTTCACGAGCACTGTTGGTCCCTGAAGCTGCTTCGGACGCAATCGCTTCCATTTCGACAGCAATGCAGGGTGCACGTGCTTCTGTCAAGCATGGTCGTCCGGCTCGTGCTCGATCCTCCAACTTTCCAGTTTCCTCAAAACGTTTTACAAACTTTAAGAGATCTGCAGGTGTTAAAGGGCCTTTTCCACTCTTCACATTTTTCTGAACTCGGAATTTACCCAAGGCAATGGTCGCTGATTCCTCGTTCATGTAAAATAACTTCACCAACAAAGCTCTATCCGGCGCACTGAGCATCCTTGTTCACTTTCACTGTATGTAATGGGGAAATGAATGTGGATTCATTGAGAGCAAAGGTTTTTATAGCCGTCTAATTTGCATATTTACACCACAGACGCTTGTAACAGCGCCACCTACCGGATAATTTTTGAACTATTTTTTTCTAGCTTACAAAAAATCCCGTGACATACTAATGCTGATCCTGCAAACAGTTTTTTTTTCGTTCATTTCTCCGGATTTTATGAATTTTTAAAGTTTTTACGGACTTTTTGCCCACCCGGTATTTTATGAATTGCTGATGCTCAATTTTTATGTAAGCAGCAGCAGATAGCTTTTTAGCGTCAAGGTGTCCTTGAGAGTTGCCTTTATGTTGGTTTCATCTGTTCTTTATTCCTGCATTTTGTAATCTGTTAAATAAAAATTACATGTTTAATAGTTCTTAAATCAGAAAAAAACCTATGAATATCTACTTGGTCAAATAAAAAAAAATTTCCTTTTGTTTCAGATAAGTAACACCTATTTTGTGTCTTGATTCACAATAAATTAAAAGTTTATTATTGCAACTACTCAATAACAGTAGTTTACTTTATACTAAACAGCTTGATGGATTTAAAAAGTAAATGATTACTTGTGTGTGTGTGTGGATCGAAACTATTATGGAAAAAGCAAAGATGATTTAAATTTTTGAAAAAAAAAACATTTATTAAAATATAACTTTTCTTTTTTTTATACTAAATTCATAAATTTATTTCACACATGATAATCTGATCACGTTTGTAAGAATGGTCAGATCATAATAAGAAAAAACATACAATGTTTCACCAAAAACCAGAAAAAGCTATATAATACTGTTATCTTTTGGCACCAACAGCTCATTACCACAAATAATCAAATATTTTTTATCTAATCTATTTGTCATGAAAGTTTTGATACATTTTATATTAATGCATTTGAGTAATAAAATATAGGTTGACACGTTGAAATATTTTTGAGATTCTATTTGAAAGAAAAATATTATAACTTTTAGTATAGGTAGAAGAAAGTTTTTTTACTTCATCTCTACTGGACCAGTTAAACATCTACAGCAAAAACTTTCTTTAATATTTTTTTAATGTTACATAATACTATTTAATGGGTAGTTTAAAAGAAACTTATGAAACATTTTTTTCAAAACAGTATTTTAATTTTTACGAATAAGAATCAACTTTATTCTTGTTGAGACAGTCTCTCTGGGAAGTGGGCATTAAATAACAGCTTTCAATTTTTTATTGACTAAGATTTAATTAAAATATGTAATAACTAGAGAAATTTACTTACTTGAAATTTCGATTTTGGTACTGTAGCTGTTAAATGGCGTAGACATTGGTAACGTCAGTACCAGCTCCAAAAACCTCATTTCAAAGTCCGTCTCTATTCCATTTTTTTAGACATTTCACCACACCCTGTTTTCCACCTTTTTTGGCAAAGAACGCTGCATTTTTTAGTTGAATTTTTTAAAAAAAAAATTTAAATGACTCATTGACGGATTTGTTGTGCCATCAGTGTCATTAGATTGCTGTGCTATTTCACTATACGCTTCGTTTTTTTTTTTTCATTATTTTCTATAAAATACCTGTGTTCCTTTTCTAAATTAGCGTAAAATAAACTTCGATAGTATTCATTTTGAAAAATAAACATTGAAAAGAGACGAATATGCAACTCTTCTGTTCAGATCGCGAAAAAATCAGTCGAAGTCACGGTGTTTACTTCGACCAATGGGAATTGTCCAATAACCCCAGGTTAAGAAACCCAGAGTCAAGTAACTGGAGGTCGAAAAAGAGCTGTGAATTGACTGCCGGTTACTTAACTCCTGGTTTCATCGCTGGTTAGAGTCCCGTAGATGCGAGCACCGCGACGTTCAGTAAAAATTAAAAATGTGTGGACGGAATTGAGTGATTTCTTCAGTGCTTGTTGTATCTATTCTAGGTTTTTTTTTTTGCCAAAATCAAAAAGTCAATACCTTGAGTGTTTGCCCAACAAACAACCCCCAATATATAGCGTTGTTTTGTAGCATGGTTAGAGAACGAAATCAACTGATAACTTCCATTTCTCTGAGCTCTACTGATTGTTTATTTTGACATCGCTTTTCGGAACTAGACGATGTCTATTGGCAACATACACCGTCACTTTGTGCCACAAGGACGACATTTGAGTTGATCTTTAAGCCAGGACTAAGAAATTTCGACAAAGCCTCTCCACGTGGAGGGTTTCAGTGGACAAAGGACTGGAACTCACGACTCGGTGAAAACAACAACAGGCACGAGTTCGCGACCATGACTATTTGTTGTAGCCCAGTGGTTAAAGTATCGGATCGTGGCAGGCATGTCATGAGTTCGAGTCCAGTACGACTAAATACCGTCGTTAGGGGAGCGATACACATTAAATTTGTTGAGAGCTCAAACGTCCTCCCGTTGGTGTGGTGGGGAAGTTAGGAGAGGGGGTCAGGTGTCGCCACTTGACCATGGTTCGAAATGAGCCCTCGTGCAGCCGAAGTTAATATTCACTCACTCGCCCATGACTATTTGTCCACACTGGTCTAGGACGATTTGACCCGCGTGAGAAAATATTAATAACTTGATCGAAAGACCGCCCTGTGTGAGTGACCACCCACAGCGAAGGTGGGTAGGGAAAGGAACCATCAAACGAAAAGTAAAAAATAACGGGAACATCAAAAACTCCAGTGGGGAACGATATCCACAGCGGGGGACATACATTTCCGGTCGTGACAAAACCACTAAATACTGACCACCCCCCTCCCCATGCTTCCATCCCATAAGACGATTACAGCGGGGAGGTTCGAGGTGACACGACAGTCCGAATTTTTATGGAATAAACATAATTCGCGCAGGGGATGGGAAGCTACAGGGTTGCAGACAATCGGATTAAATGACGATCCGAGAGATGAGACACTTCTTTTTCATCGTAGGTGTGTGATCCAATCGGAGGTCGATTTCGCATGAGGAATGAAATCGCGATGTGTGCGGAGGGAGGGGAGGCATGGAATCTAGTCACTGATATCAAAGAGTAAAGAAATTATTACATTTATGTCAAACAAATTTTTAGAACGCTTGTTATAGAACAATTTCAAAGAAATTTTTCTCAGTTTATTTCTGTTACTTACCCTTTGAGAAGTACAGTAATACCTCGTTGAACGCTATTTAAAAATTCTTTTGAAAGAAAAAAGTGAATCCATACTTTCTTTCCAACGGTTGTTGTGTCAGTGTATCCCCGAGGGTGCGGGGAGTCTGAGTTGAGTTCGTGAGATTTTGTTAGGCTGCATTAGTGTGTGCTTCATCACCAAGGCAGTTTATCTCGAATGGGTAGGAGATTGGACAGCACATTATTTTATTGCTGTCTTCATCTCAACAAAAAGGAAGGCCTGAAGAATCGTTCAATGACTGCGGAACAATTTATTTTTTTAATTGTAGAGTTACGGAAGTGACCTTCTAATAAAGTCATCAATAATTTAACAAACGAAGGAGTTATGTGGAAATTTAATACTCTGTTAGATATTATTCTACTTAATAGGTGGTGCCACATGTGTTAAAACCTATTTATATTATGAAACATTGTAAAAGGATGTAGGATGGTCCGATGGAAAGGATTCCGATGTAGTACGTGAAGCATCACGTAACCTCTGCTTATATAATAAATATAACTATCTTAAATACCTAATGTGGTCATGTACAATATATTATGTGGTGTCAGAAGAGAATCCCCACTCATTTTCTTCAAAATACTTTTAATTTGCGAATTTAGAAACTGTTAGAAAATAGTTCTAAAAATAGAACCAACGATTTGAGCATTTGAAGCGGGAGCAAATCCATCGGAATCCTGGAGACCTTGGAAACAAGATTTTGAAGATTCTTCGGAAGCCTTTCCATATAGTGAAGGACCAGAGAAAACAAAAAGCGCACTATTTATGCAGAGAAGAACAGCTACGAGCTTTCGACCTCAAGCCTTGTGAGGGCGGGACTCCAGAACAAGTGCTCGGGAATATTTTCAGGACTATCAAAACGAAATTTTTGCTTCTTTTAAATTCTTGGAAATAAATCCATCGGAATCCTGGAGACATTGGAAACAAGATTTTGAAGATTCTTCGGAAGCCTTTCCATATAGTGAAGGGTCAGAGAAAACAAAAACTGCACTATTTATGCGGAGAAGAACAGCTACGAGTTTCGACCTCAAGCCTTGTGAGGGCGGGACTCCACAACAAATGCTCGGGAATATTTTCAGGACTATCTAACGAATTTTTGCTTCTTTTAAGTTCTAGGAAATAAATCCATCGGAATCCTGGAGACATTGGAAACAAGATTTTGAAGATTCTTCGGAAGCCTTTCCATATAGTGAAGGGCCAGAGAAAACAAAAACTGCACTATTTATGCGGAGAACAGCTACGAGCTTTCGACCTCAAGCCTTGTGAGGGCGGGACTCCAGAACAAGTGCTCGGGAATATTTTCAGGACTATCAAAACGAAATTTTGCTTCTTTTAAATTCTTGAAATAAATCCATCGGAATCCTGGAGACATTGGAAACAAGATTTTGAAGATTCTTCGGAAGCCTTTCCATATAGTGAAGGGCCAGAGAAAACAAAAACTGCACTATTTATGCGGAGAAGAACAGCTACGAGTTTCGACCTCAAGACTTGTGAGGGCGGGACTCCACAACAAATGCTCGGGAATATTTTCAGGACTATCTAACGAATTTTTGCTTCTTTTAAGTTCTTGGAAATAAATCCATCGGAATCCTGGAGACATTGGAAACAAGATTTTGAAGATTCTTCGGAAGCCTTTCCATATAGTGAAGGGCCAGAGAAAACAAAAACTGCACTATTTATGCGGAGAAGAACAGCTACGAGCTTTCGACCTCAAGCCTTGTGAGGGCGGGACTCCAGAACAATTGCTCGGGAATATTTTCAGGACTATCAAAACGAAATTTTTGCTTCTTTTAAATTCTTGGAAATAAATCCATCGGAATCCTGGAGACATTGGAAACAAGATTTTGAAGATTCTTCGGAAGCCTTTCCATATAGTGAAGGGCCAGAGAAAACAAAAACTGCACTATTTATGCGGAGAAGAACAGCTACGAGTTTCGACCTCAAGCCTTGTGAGGGCGGGACTCCACAACAAATGCTCGGGAATATTTTCAGGACTATCTAACGAATTTTTGCTTCTTTTAAGTTTTTCGAAATAAATCCATCGGAATCCTGGAGACATTGGAAACAAGATTTTGAAGATTCTTCGGAAGCCTTTCCATATAGTGAAGGGCCAGAGAAAACAAAAACTGCACTATTTATGCGGAGAAGAACAGCTACGAGGGCCAGAGAAAAAAAAACTTTCGACCTCAAGCCTTGTGAGGGCGGGACTCCAGAACAAATGCTCGGGAATATTTTCAGGACTATCTAACGAATTTTTGCTTCTTTTAAGTTCTTGGAAATAAATCCATCGGAATCCTGGAGACATTGGAAACAAGATTTTGAAGATTCTTCGGAAGCCTTTCCATATAGTGAAGGGCCAGAGAAAACAAAAACTGCACTATTTATGCGGAGAAGAACAGCTACGAGCTTTCGACCTCAAGCCTTGTGAGGGCGGGACTCCAGAACAAGTGCTCGGGAATATTTTCAGGACTATCTAACGAATTTTTGCTTCTTTTAAGTTCTTGGAAATAAATCCATCGGAATCCTGGAGACATTGGAAACAAGATTTTGAAGATTCTTCGGAAGCCTTTCCATATAGTGAAGGGCCAGAGAAAACAAAAACTGCACTATTTATGCGGAGAAGAACAGCTACGAACTTTCGACCTCAAGCCTTGTGAGGGCGGGACTCCAGAACAAGTGCTCGGGAATATTTTCAGGACTATCAAAACGAAATTTTTGCTTCTTTTAAATTCTTGGAAATAAATCCATCGGAATCCTGGAGACATTGGAAACAAGATTTTGAAGATTCTTCGGAAGCCTTTCCATATTGTGAAGGGCCAGAGAAAACAAAAACTGCACTATTTATGCGGAGAAGAACAGCTACGAGCTTTCGACCTCAAGCCTTGTGAGGGCGGGACTCCAGAACAAGTGCTCGGGAATATTTTCAGGACTATCAAACGAAATTTTTGCTTCTTTTAAATTCTTGGAAATAAATCCATCGGAATCCTGGAGACATTGGAAACAAGATTTTGAAGATTCTTCGGAAGCCTTTCCATATTGTGAAGGGCCAGAGAAAACAAAAACTGCACTATTTATGCGGAGAAGAACAGCCACGAGCTTTCGACCTCAAGCCTTGTGAGGGCGGGACTCCAGAACAAGTGCTCGGGAATATTTTCAGGACTATCAAAACGAAATTTTTGCTTCTTTTAAATTCTTGGAAATAAATCCATCGGAATCCTGGAGACATTGGAAACAAGATTTTGAAGATTCTTCGGAAGCCTTTCCATATTGTGAAGGGCCAGAGAAAACAAAAACTGCACTATTTATGCGGAGAAGAACAGCCACGAGCTTTCGACCTCAAGCCTTGTGAGGGCGGGACTCCAGAACAAGTGCTCGGGAATATTTTCAGGACTATCTAACGAATTTTTGCTTCTTTTAAATTCTTGGAAATAAATCCATCGGAATCCTGGAGACATTGGAAACAAGATTTTGAAGATTCTTCGGAAGCCTTTCCATATTGTGAAGGGCCAGAGAAAACAAAAACTGCACTATTTATGCGGAGAAGAACAGCCACGAGCTTTCGACCTCAAGCCTTGTGAGGGCGGGACTCCAGAACAAGTGCTCGGGAATATTTTCAGGACTATCAAAACGAAATTTTTGCTTCTTTTAAATTCTTGGAAATAAATCCATCGGAATCCTGGAGACATTGGAAACAAGATTTTGAAGATTCTTCGGAAGCCTTTCCATATTGTGAAGGGCCAGAGAAAACAAAAACTGCACTATTTATGCGGAGAAGAACAGCCACGAGCTTTCGACCTCAAGCCTTGTGAGGGCGGGACTCCAGAACAAGTGCTCGGGAATATTTTCAGGACTATCTAACGAATTTTTGCTTCTTTTAAGTTCTTGGAAATAAATCCATCGGAATCCTGGAGACATTGGAAACAAGATTTTGAAGATTCTTCGGAAGCCTTTCCATATAGTGAAGGGCCAGAGAAAACAAAAACTGCACTATTTATGCGGAGAAGAACAGCTACGAGCTTTCGACCTCAAGCCTTGTGAGGGCGGGACTCCAGAACAAGTGCTCGGGAATATTTTCAGGACTATCTAACGAATTTTTGCTTCTTTTAAATTCTTGGAAATAAATCCATCGGAATCCTGGAGACATTGGAAACAAGATTTTGAAGATTCTTCGGAAGCCTTTCCATATTGTGAAGGGCCAGAGAAAACAAAAACTGCACTATTTATGCGGAGAAGAACAGCCACGAGCTTTCGACCTCAAGCCTTGTGAGGGCGGGACTCCAGAACAAGTGCTCGGGAATATTTTCAGGACTATCAAAACGAAATTTTTGCTTCTTTTAAATTCTTGGAAATAAATCCATCGGAATCCTGGAGACATTGGAAACAAGATTTTGAAGATTCTTCGGAAGCCTTTCCATATAGTGAAGGGCCAGAGAAAACAAAAACTGCACTATTTATGCGGAGAAGAACAGCCACGAGCTTTCGACCTCAAGCCTTGTGAGGGCGGGACTCCAGAACAAGTGCTCGGGAATATTTTCAGGACTATCAAAACGAAATTTTTGCTTCTTTTAAATTCTTGGAAATAAATCCATCGGAATCCTGGAGACATTGGAAACAAGATTTTGAAGATTCTTCGGAAGCCTTTCCATATAGTGAAGGGCCAGAGAAAACAAAAACTGCACTATTTATGCGGAGAAGAACAGCTACGAGCTTTCGACCTCAAGCCTTGTGAGGGCGGGACTCCAGAACAAGTGCTCGGGAATATTTTCAGGACTATCAAAACGAAATTTTTGCTTCTTTTAAATTCTTGGAAATAAATCCATCGGAATCCTGGAGACATTGGAAACAAGATTTTGAAGATTCTTCGGAAGCCTTTCCATATAGTGAAGGGCCAGAGAAAACAAAAACTGCACTATTTATGCGGAGAAGAACAGCCACGAGCTTTCGACCTCAAGCCTTGTGAGGGCGGGACTCCAGAACAAGTGCTCGGGAATATTTTCAGGACTATCAAAACGAAATTTTTGCTTCTTTTAAATTCTTGGAAATAAATCCATCGGAATCCTGGAGACATTGGAAACAAGATTTTGAAGATTCTTCGGAAGCCTTTCCATATTGTGAAGGGCCAGAGAAAACAAAAACTGCACTATTTATGCGGAGAAGAACAGCCACGAGCTTTCGACCTCAAGCCTTGTGAGGGCGGGACTCCAGAACAAGTGCTCGGGAATATTTTCAGGACTATCAAAACGAAATTTTTGCTTCTTTTAAATTCTTGAAATAAATCCATCGGAATCCTGGAGACATTGGAAACAAGATTTTGAAGATTCTTCGGAAGCCTTTCCATATTGTGAAGGGCCAGAGAAAACAAAAACTGCACTATTTATGCGGAGAAGAACAGCCACGAGCTTTCGACCTCAAGCCTTGTGAGGGCGGGACTCCAGAACAAGTGCTCGGGAATATTTTCAGGACTATCTAACGAATTTTTGCTTCTTTTAAATTCTTGAAATAAATCCATCGGAATCCTGGAGACATTGGAAACAAGATTTTGAAGATTCTTCGGAAGCCTTTCCATATAGTGAAGGGCCAGAGAAAACAAAAACTGCACTATTTATGCGGAGAAGAACAGCTACGAGCTTTCGACCTCAAGCCTTGTGAGGGCGGGACTCCAGAACAAGTGCTCGGGAATATTTTCAGGACTATCAAAACGAAATTTTTGCTTCTTTTAAATTCTTGGAAATAAATCCATCGGAATCCTGGAGACATTGGAAACAAGATTTTGAAGATTCTTCGGAAGCCTTTCCATATTGTGAAGGGCCAGAGAAAACAAAAACTGCACTATTTATGCGGAGAAGAACAGCCACGAGCTTTCGACCTCAAGCCTTGTGAGGGCGGGACTCCAGAACAAGTGCTCGGGAATATTTTCAGGACTATCAAAACGAAATTTTGCTTCTTTTAAATTCTTGAAATAAATCCATCGGAATCCTGGAGACATTGGAAACAAGATTTTGAAGATTCTTCGGAAGCCTTTCCATATAGTGAAGGGCCAGAGAAAACAAAAACTGCACTATTTATGCGGAGAAGAACAGCTACGAGCTTTCGACCTCAAGCCTTGTGAGGGCGGGACTCCAGAACAAGTGCTCGGGAATATTTTCAGGACTATCAAAACGAAATTTTGCTTCTTTTAAATTCTTGGAAATAAATCCATCGGAATCCTGGAGACATTGGAAACAAGATTTTGAAGATTCTTCGGAAGCCTTTCCATATAGTGAAGGGCCAGAGAAAACAAAAACTGCACTATTTATGCGGAGAAGAACAGCCACGAGCTTTCGACCTCAAGCCTTGTGAGGGCGGGACTCCACAGAACAAGTGCTCGGGAATATTTTCAGGACTATCAAAACGAAATTTTTGCTTCTTTTAAATTCTTGGAAATAAATCCATCGGAATCCTGGAGACATTGGAAACAAGATTTTGAAGATTCTTCGGAAGCCTTTCCATATTGTGAAGGGCCAGAGAAAACAAAAACTGCACTATTTATGCGGAGAAGAACAGCCACGAGCTTTCGACCTCAAGCCTTGTGAGGGCGGGACTCCAGAACAAGTGCTCGGGAATATTTTCAGGACTATCAAAACGAAATTTTTGCTTCTTTTAAATTCTTGGAAATAAATCCATCGGAATCCTGGAGACATTGGAAACAAGATTTTGAAGATTCTTCGGAAGCCTTTCCATATTGTGAAGGGCCAGAGAAAACAAAAACTGCACTATTTATGCGGAGAAGAACAGCCACGAGCTTTCGACCTCAAGCCTTGTGAGGGCGGGACTCCAGAACAAGTGCTCGGGAATATTTTCAGGACTATCTAACGAAATTTTTGCTTCTTTTAAATTCTTGGAAATAAATCCATCGGAATCCTGGAGACATTGGAAACAAGATTTTGAAGATTCTTCGGAAGCCTTTCCATATAGTGAAGGGCCAGAGAAAACAAAAACTGCACTATTTATGCGGAGAAGAACAGCTACGAGCTTTCGACCTCAAGCCTTGTGAGGGCGGGACTCCAGAACAAGTGCTCGGGAATATTTTCAGGACTATCAAAACGAAATTTTTGCTTCTTTTAAATTCTTGGAAATAAATCCATCGGAATCCTGGAGACATTGGAAACAAGATTTTGAAGATTCTTCGGAAGCCTTTCCATATTGTGAAGGGCCAGAGAAAACAAAAACTGCACTATTTATGCGGAGAAGAACAGCCACGAGCTTTCGACCTCAAGCCTTGTGAGGGCGGGACTCCAGAACAAGTGCTCGGGAATATTTTCAGGACTATCAAAACGAAATTTTGCTTCTTTTAAATTCTTGGAAATAAATCCATCGGAATCCTGGAGACATTGGAAACAAGATTTTGAAGATTCTTCGGAAGCCTTTCCATATAGTGAAGGGCCAGAGAAAACAAAAACTGCACTATTTATGCGGAGAAGAACAGCTACGAGCTTTCGACCTCAAGCCTTGTGAGGGCGGGACTCCAGAACAAGTGCTCGGGAATATTTTCAGGACTATCAAAACGAAATTTTTGCTTCTTTTAAATTCTTGGAAATAAATCCATCGGAATCCTGGAGACATTGGAAACAAGATTTTGAAGATTCTTCGGAAGCCTTTCCATATTGTGAAGGGCCAGAGAAAACAAAAACTGCACTATTTATGCGGAGAAGAACAGCCACGAGCTTTCGACCTCAAGCCTTGTGAGGGCGGGACTCCAGAACAAGTGCTCGGGAATATTTTCAGGACTATCAAAACGAAATTTTTGCTTCTTTTAAATTCTTGGAAATAAATCCATCGGAATCCTGGAGACATTGGAAACAAGATTTTGAAGATTCTTCGGAAGCCTTTCCATATTGTGAAGGGCCAGAGAAAACAAAAACTGCACTATTTATGCGGAGAAGAACAGCCACGAGCTTTCGACCTCAAGCCTTGTGAGGGCGGGACTCCAGAACAAGTGCTCGGGAATATTTTCAGGACTATCAAAACGAAATTTTTGCTTCTTTTAAATTCTTGGAAATAAATCCATCGGAATCCTGGAGACATTGGAAACAAGATTTTGAAGATTCTTCGGAAGCCTTTCCATATTGTGAAGGGCCAGAGAAAACAAAAACTGCACTATTTATGCGGAGAAGAACAGCCACGAGCTTTCGACCTCAAGCCTTGTGAGGGCGGGACTCCAGAACAAGTGCTCGGGAATATTTTCAGGACTATCAAAACGAAATTTTTGCTTCTTTTAAATTCTTGGAAATAAATCCATCGGAATCCTGGAGACATTGGAAACAAGATTTTGAAGATTCTTCGGAAGCCTTTCCATATTGTGAAGGGCCAGAGAAAACAAAAACTGCACTATTTATGCGGAGAAGAACAGCTACGAGCTTTCGACCTCAAGCCTTGTGAGGGCGGGACTCCAGAACAAGTGCTCGGGAATATTTTCAGGACTATCAAACGAAATTTTTGCTTCTTTTAAATTCTTGGAAATAAATCCATCGGAATCCTGGAGACATTGGAAACAAGATTTTGAAGATTCTTCGGAAGCCTTTCCATATAGTGAAGGGCCAGAGAAAACAAAAACTGCACTATTTATGCGGAGAAGAACAGCTACGAGCTTTCGACCTCAAGCCTTGTGAGGGCGGGACTCCAGAACAAGTGCTCGGGAATATTTTCAGGACTATCAAAACGAAATTTTTGCTTCTTTTAAATTCTTGGAAATAAATCCATCGGAATCCTGGAGACATTGGAAACAAGATTTTGAAGATTCTTCGGAAGCCTTTCCATATTGTGAAGGGCCAGAGAAAACAAAAACTGCACTATTTATGCGGAGAAGAACAGCCACGAGCTTTCGACCTCAAGCCTTGTGAGGGCGGGACTCCAGAACAAGTGCTCGGGAATATTTTCAGGACTATCAAAACGAAATTTTTGCTTCTTTTAAATTCTTGGAAATAAATCCATCGGAATCCTGGAGACATTGGAAACAAGATTTTGAAGATTCTTCGGAAGCCTTTCCATATTGTGAAGGGCCAGAGAAAACAAAAACTGCACTATTTATGCGGAGAAGAACAGCCACGAGCTTTCGACCTCAAGCCTTGTGAGGGCGGGACTCCAGAACAAGTGCTCGGGAATATTTTCAGGACTATCAAAACGAAATTTTTGCTTCTTTTAAATTCTTGGAAATAAATCCATCGGAATCCTGGAGACATTGGAAACAAGATTTTGAAGATTCTTCGGAAGCCTTTCCATATAGTGAAGGGCCAGAGAAAACAAAAACTGCACTATTTATGCGGAGAAGAACAGCTACGAGCTTTCGACCTCAAGCCTTGTGAGGGCGGGACTCCAGAACAAGTGCTCGGGAATATTTTCAGGACTATCAAAACGAAATTTTTGCTTCTTTTAAATTCTTGGAAATAAATCCATCGGAATCCTGGAGACATTGGAAACAAGATTTTGAAGATTCTTCGGAAGCCTTTCCATATTGTGAAGGGCCAGAGAAAACAAAAACTGCACTATTTATGCGGAGAAGAACAGCCACGAGCTTTCGACCTCAAGCCTTGTGAGGGCGGGACTCCAGAACAAGTGCTCGGGAATATTTTCAGGACTATCAAAACGAAATTTTTGCTTCTTTTAAATTCTTGGAAATAAATCCATCGGAATCCTGGAGACATTGGAAACAAGATTTTGAAGATTCTTCGGAAGCCTTTCCATATTGTGAAGGGCCAGAGAAAACAAAAACTGCACTATTTATGCGGAGAAGAACAGCCACGAGCTTTCGACCTCAAGCCTTGTGAGGGCGGGACTCCAGAACAAGTGCTCGGGAATATTTTCAGGACTATCTAACGAATTTTTGCTTCTTTTAAGTTCTTGGAAATAAATCCATCGGAATCCTGGAGACATTGGAAACAAGATTTTGAAGATTCTTCGGAAGCCTTTCCATATAGTGAAGGGCCAGAGAAAACAAAAACTGCACTATTTATGCGGAGAAGAACAGCTACGAGCTTTCGACCTCAAGCCTTGTGAGGGCGGGACTCCAGAACAAGTGCTCGGGAATATTTTCAGGACTATCTAACGAATTTTTGCTTCTTTTAAATTCTTGGAAATAAATCCATCGGAATCCTGGAGACATTGGAAACAAGATTTTGAAGATTCTTCGGAAGCCTTTCCATATTGTGAAGGGCCAGAGAAAACAAAAACTGCACTATTTATGCGGAGAAGAACAGCCACGAGCTTTCGACCTCAAGCCTTGTGAGGGCGGGACTCCAGAACAAGTGCTCGGGAATATTTTCAGGACTATCAAAACGAAATTTTTGCTTCTTTTAAATTCTTGGAAATAAATCCATCGGAATCCTGGAGACATTGGAAACAAGATTTTGAAGATTCTTCGGAAGCCTTTCCATATTGTGAAGGGCCAGAGAAAACAAAAACTGCACTATTTATGCGGAGAAGAACAGCTACGAGCTTTCGACCTCAAGCCTTGTGAGGGCGGGACTCCAGAACAAGTGCTCGGGAATATTTTCAGGACTATCAAAACGAAATTTTTGCTTCTTTTAAATTCTTGGAAATAAATCCATCGGAATCCTGGAGACATTGGAAACAAGATTTTGAAGATTCTTCGGAAGCCTTTCCATATTGTGAAGGGCCAGAGAAAACAAAAACTGCACTATTTATGCGGAGAAGAACAGCCACGAGCTTTCGACCTCAAGCCTTGTGAGGGCGGGACTCCAGAACAAGTGCTCGGGAATATTTTCAGGACTATCAAACGAATTTTTGCTTCTTTTAAATTCTTGGAAATAAATCCATCGGAATCCTGGAGACATTGGAAACAAGATTTTGAAGATTCTTCGGAAGCCTTTCCATATAGTGAAGGGCCAGAGAAAACAAAAACTGCACTATTTATGCGGAGAAGAACAGCCACGAGCTTTCGACCTCAAGCCTTGTGAGGGCGGGACTCCAGAACAAGTGCTCGGGAATATTTTCAGGACTATCAAAACGAAATTTTTGCTTCTTTTAAATTCTTGGAAATAAATCCATCGGAATCCTGGAGACATTGGAAACAAGATTTTGAAGATTCTTCGGAAGCCTTTCCATATTGTGAAGGGCCAGAGAAAACAAAAACTGCACTATTTATGCGGAGAAGAACAGCCACGAGCTTTCGACCTCAAGCCTTGTGAGGGCGGGACTCCAGAACAAGTGCTCGGGAATATTTTCAGGACTATCAAACGAATTTTTTGCTTCTTTTAAATTCTTGGAAATAAATCCATCGGAATCCTGGAGACATTGGAAACAAGATTTTGAAGATTCTTCGGAAGCCTTTCCATATAGTGAAGGGCCAGAGAAAACAAAAACTGCACTATTTATGCGGAGAAGAACAGCTACGAGCTTTCGACCTCAAGCCTTGTGAGGGCGGGACTCCAGAACAAGTGCTCGGGAATATTTTCAGGACTATCAAAACGAAATTTTTGCTTCTTTTAAATTCTTGGAAATAAATCCATCGGAATCCTGGAGACATTGGAAACAAGATTTTGAAGATTCTTCGGAAGCCTTTCCATATAGTGAAGGGCCAGAGAAAACAAAAACTGCACTATTTATGCGGAGAAGAACAGCCACGAGCTTTCGACCTCAAGCCTTGTGAGGGCGGGACTCCAGAACAAGTGCTCGGGAATATTTTCAGGACTATCAAAACGAAATTTTTGCTTCTTTTAAATTCTTGGAAATAAATCCATCGGAATCCTGGAGACATTGGAAACAAGATTTTGAAGATTCTTCGGAAGCCTTTCCATATTGTGAAGGGCCAGAGAAAACAAAAACTGCACTATTTATGCGGAGAAGAACAGCCACGAGCTTTCGACCTCAAGCCTTGTGAGGGCGGGACTCCAGAACAAGTGCTCGGGAATATTTTCAGGACTATCAAAACGAAATTTTTGCTTCTTTTAAATTCTTGGAAATAAATCCATCGGAATCCTGGAGACATTGGAAACAAGATTTTGAAGATTCTTCGGAAGCCTTTCCATATTGTGAAGGGCCAGAGAAAACAAAAACTGCACTATTTATGCGGAGAAGAACAGCCACGAGCTTTCGACCTCAAGCCTTGTGAGGGCGGGACTCCAGAACAAGTGCTCGGGAATATTTTCAGGACTATCTAACGAATTTTTGCTTCTTTTAAATTCTTGGAAATAAATCCATCGGAATCCTGGAGACATTGGAAACAAGATTTTGAAGATTCTTCGGAAGCCTTTCCATATAGTGAAGGGCCAGAGAAAACAAAAACTGCACTATTTATGCGGAGAAGAACAGCTACGAGCTTTCGACCTCAAGCCTTGTGAGGGCGGGACTCCAGAACAAGTGCTCGGGAATATTTTCAGGACTATCAAAACGAAATTTTTGCTTCTTTTAAATTCTTGGAAATAAATCCATCGGAATCCTGGAGACATTGGAAACAAGATTTTGAAGATTCTTCGGAAGCCTTTCCATATAGTGAAGGGCCAGAGAAAACAAAAACTGCACTATTTATGCGGAGAAGAACAGCTACGAGCTTTCGACCTCAAGCCTTGTGAGGGCGGGACTCCAGAACAAGTGCTCGGGAATATTTTCAGGACTATCAAAACGAAATTTTTGCTTCTTTTAAATTCTTGAAATAAATCCATCGGAATCCTGGAGACATTGGAAACAAGATTTTGAAGATTCTTCGGAAGCCTTTCCATATAGTGAAGGGCCAGAGAAAACAAAAACTGCACTATTTATGCGGAGAAGAACAGCTACGAGCTTTCGACCTCAAGCCTTGTGAGGGCGGGACTCCAGAACAAGTGCTCGGGAATATTTTCAGGACTATCAAAACGAAATTTTTGCTTCTTTTAAATTCTTGGAAATAAATCCATCGGAATCCTGGAGACATTGGAAACAAGATTTTGAAGATTCTTCGGAAGCCTTTCCATATTGTGAAGGGCCAGAGAAAACAAAAACTGCACTATTTATGCGGAGAAGAACAGCCACGAGCTTTCGACCTCAAGCCTTGTGAGGGCGGGACTCCAGAACAAGTGCTCGGGAATATTTTCAGGACTATCAAAACGAAATTTTTGCTTCTTTTAAATTCTTGGAAATAAATCCATCGGAATCCTGGAGACATTGGAAACAAGATTTTGAAGATTCTTCGGAAGCCTTTCCATATAGTGAAGGGCCAGAGAAAACAAAAACTGCACTATTTATGCGGAGAAGAACAGCTACGAGCTTTCGACCTCAAGCCTTGTGAGGGCGGGACTCCAGAACAAGTGCTCGGGAATATTTTCAGGACTATCAAAACGAAATTTTTGCTTCTTTTAAATTCTTGGAAATAAATCCATCGGAATCCTGGAGACATTGGAAACAAGATTTTGAAGATTCTTCGGAAGCCTTTCCATATAGTGAAGGGCCAGAGAAAACAAAAACTGCACTATTTATGCGGAGAAGAACAGCTACGAGCTTTCGACCTCAAGCCTTGTGAGGGCGGGACTCCAGAACAAGTGCTCGGGAATATTTTCAGGACTATCAAAACGAAATTTTTGCTTCTTTTAAATTCTTGGAAATAAATCCATCGGAATCCTGGAGACATTGGAAACAAGATTTTGAAGATTCTTCGGAAGCCTTTCCATATTGTGAAGGGCCAGAGAAAACAAAAACTGCACTATTTATGCGGAGAAGAACAGCCACGAGCTTTCGACCTCAAGCCTTGTGAGGGCGGACTCCAGAACAAGTGCTCGGGAATATTTTCAGGACTATCAAAACGAAATTTTTGCTTCTTTTAAATTCTTGGAAATAAATCCATCGGAATCCTGGAGACATTGGAAACAAGATTTTGAAGATTCTTCGGAAGCCTTTCCATATTGTGAAGGGCCAGAGAAAACAAAAACTGCACTATTTATGCGGAGAAGAACAGCCACGAGCTTTCGACCTCAAGCCTTGTGAGGGCGGGACTCCAGAACAAGTGCTCGGGAATATTTTCAGGACTATCAAAACGAAATTTTTGCTTCTTTTAAATTCTTGGAAATAAATCCATCGGAATCCTGGAGACATTGGAAACAAGATTTTGAAGATTCTTCGGAAGCCTTTCCATATAGTGAAGGGCCAGAGAAAACAAAAACTGCACTATTTATGCGGAGAAGAACAGCTACGAGCTTTCGACCTCAAGCCTTGTGAGGGCGGGACTCCAGAACAAGTGCTCGGGAATATTTTCAGGACTATCAAAACGAAATTTTTGCTTCTTTTAAATTCTTGGAAATAAATCCATCGGAATCCTGGAGACATTGGAAACAAGATTTTGAAGATTCTTCGGAAGCCTTTCCATATAGTGAAGGGCCAGAGAAAACAAAAACTGCACTATTTATGCGGAGAAGAACAGCTACGAGCTTTCGACCTCAAGCCTTGTGAGGGCGGGACTCCAGAACAAGTGCTCGGGAATATTTTCAGGACTATCAAACGAAATTTTGCTTCTTTTAAATTCTTGGAAATAAATCCATCGGAATCCTGGAGACATTGGAAACAAGATTTTGAAGATTCTTCGGAAGCCTTTCCATATAGTGAAGGGCCAGAGAAAACAAAAACTGCACTATTTATGCGGAGAAGAACAGCTACGAGCTTTCGACCTCAAGCCTTGTGAGGGCGGGACTCCAGAACAAGTGCTCGGGAATATTTTCAGGACTATCAAAACGAAATTTTTGCTTCTTTTAAATTCTTGGAAATAAATCCATCGGAATCCTGGAGACATTGGAAACAAGATTTTGAAGATTCTTCGGAAGCCTTTCCATATAGTGAAGGGCCAGAGAAAACAAAAACTGCACTATTTATGCGGAGAAGAACAGCTACGAGCTTTCGACCTCAAGCCTTGTGAGGGCGGGACTCCAGAACAAGTGCTCGGGAATATTTTCAGGACTATCAAAACGAAATTTTTGCTTCTTTTAAATTCTTGGAAATAAATCCATCGGAATCCTGGAGACATTGGAAACAAGATTTTGAAGATTCTTCGGAAGCCTTTCCATATTGTGAAGGGCCAGAGAAAACAAAAACTGCACTATTTATGCGGAGAAGAACAGCCACGAGCTTTCGACCTCAAGCCTTGTGAGGGCGGGACTCCAGAACAAGTGCTCGGGAATATTTTCAGGACTATCAAAACGAAATTTTTGCTTCTTTTAAATTCTTGGAAATAAATCCATCGGAATCCTGGAGACATTGGAAACAAGATTTTGAAGATTCTTCGGAAGCCTTTCCATATAGTGAAGGGCCAGAGAAAACAAAAACTGCACTATTTATGCGGAGAAGAACAGCTACGAGCTTTCGACCTCAAGCCTTGTGAGGGCGGGACTCCAGAACAAGTGCTCGGGAATATTTTCAGGACTATCAAAACGAAATTTTTGCTTCTTTTAAATTCTTGGAAATAAATCCATCGGAATCCTGGAGACATTGGAAACAAGATTTTGAAGATTCTTCGGAAGCCTTTCCATATAGTGAAGGGCCAGAGAAAACAAAAACTGCACTATTTATGCGGAGAAGAACAGCTACGAGCTTTCGACCTCAAGCCTTGTGAGGGCGGGACTCCAGAACAAGTGCTCGGGAATATTTTCAGGACTATCAAAACGAAATTTTTGCTTCTTTTAAATTCTTGGAAATAAATCCATCGGAATCCTGGAGACATTGGAAACAAGATTTTGAAGATTCTTCGGAAGCCTTTCCATATTGTGAAGGGCCAGAGAAAACAAAAACTGCACTATTTATGCGGAGAAGAACAGCCACGAGCTTTCGACCTCAAGCCTTGTGAGGGCGGGACTCCAGAACAAGTGCTCGGGAATATTTTCAGGACTATCAAAACGAAATTTTTGCTTCTTTTAAATTCTTGGAAATAAATCCATCGGAATCCTGGAGACATTGGAAACAAGATTTTGAAGATTCTTCGGAAGCCTTTCCATATAGTGAAGGGCCAGAGAAAACAAAAACTGCACTATTTATGCGGAGAAGAACAGCTACGAGCTTTCGACCTCAAGCCTTGTGAGGGCGGGACTCCAGAACAAGTGCTCGGGAATATTTTCAGGACTATCAAAACGAAATTTTTGCTTCTTTTAAATTCTTGGAAATAAATCCATCGGAATCCTGGAGACATTGGAAACAAGATTTTGAAGATTCTTCGGAAGCCTTTCCATATAGTGAAGGGCCAGAGAAAACAAAAACTGCACTATTTATGCGGAGAAGAACAGCTACGAGCTTTCGACCTCAAGCCTTGTGAGGGCGGGACTCCAGAACAAGTGCTCGGGAATATTTTCAGGACTATCTAACGAAATTTTTGCTTCTTTTAAATTCTTGGAAATAAATCCATCGGAATCCTGGAGACATTGGAAACAAGATTTTGAAGATTCTTCGGAAGCCTTTCCATATTGTGAAGGGCCAGAGAAAACAAAAACTGCACTATTTATGCGGAGAAGAACAGCCACGAGCTTTCGACCTCAAGCCTTGTGAGGGCGGGACTCCAGAACAAGTGCTCGGGAATATTTTCAGGACTATCAAAACGAAATTTTTGCTTCTTTTAAATTCTTGGAAATAAATCCATCGGAATCCTGGAGACATTGGAAACAAGATTTTGAAGATTCTTCGGAAGCCTTTCCATATAGTGAAGGGCCAGAGAAAACAAAAACTGCACTATTTATGCGGAGAAGAACAGCCACGAGCTTTCGACCTCAAGCCTTGTGAGGGCGGGACTCCAGAACAAGTGCTCGGGAATATTTTCAGGACTATCAAAACGAAATTTTTGCTTCTTTTAAATTCTTGGAAATAAATCCATCGGAATCCTGGAGACATTGGAAACAAGATTTTGAAGATTCTTCGGAAGCCTTTCCATATAGTGAAGGGCCAGAGAAAACAAAAACTGCACTATTTATGCGGAGAAGAACAGCTACGAGCTTTCGACCTCAAGCCTTGTGAGGGCGGGACTCCAGAACAAGTGCTCGGGAATATTTTCAGGACTATCAAAACGAAATTTTTGCTTCTTTTAAATTCTTGGAAATAAATCCATCGGAATCCTGGAGACATTGGAAACAAGATTTTGAAGATTCTTCGGAAGCCTTTCCATATTGTGAAGGGCCAGAGAAAACAAAAACTGCACTATTTATGCGGAGAAGAACAGCCACGAGCTTTCGACCTCAAGCCTTGTGAGGGCGGGACTCCAGAACAAGTGCTCGGGAATATTTTCAGGACTATCAAAACGAAATTTTTGCTTCTTTTAAATTCTTGGAAATAAATCCATCGGAATCCTGGAGACATTGGAAACAAGATTTTGAAGATTCTTCGGAAGCCTTTCCATATTGTGAAGGGCCAGAGAAAACAAAAACTGCACTATTTATGCGGAGAAGAACAGCCACGAGCTTTCGACCTCAAGCCTTGTGAGGGCGGGACTCCAGAACAAGTGCTCGGGAATATTTTCAGGACTATCTAACGAATTTTTGCTTCTTTTAAGTTCTTGGAAATAAATCCATCGGAATCCTGGAGACATTGGAAACAAGATTTTGAAGATTCTTCGGAAGCCTTTCCATATAGTGAAGGGCCAGAGAAAACAAAAACTGCACTATTTATGCGGAGAAGAACAGCTACGAGCTTTCGACCTCAAGCCTTGTGAGGGCGGGACTCCAGAACAAGTGCTCGGGAATATTTTCAGGACTATCAAAACGAAATTTTTGCTTCTTTTAAATTCTTGAAATAAATCCATCGGAATCCTGGAGACATTGGAAACAAGATTTTGAAGATTCTTCGGAAGCCTTTCCATATTGTGAAGGGCCAGAGAAAACAAAAACTGCACTATTTATGCGGAGAAGAACAGCCACGAGCTTTCGACCTCAAGCCTTGTGAGGGCGGGACTCCAGAACAAGTGCTCGGGAATATTTTCAGGACTATCAAAACGAAATTTTTGCTTCTTTTAAATTCTTGAAATAAATCCATCGGAATCCTGGAGACATTGGAAACAAGATTTTGAAGATTCTTCGGAAGCCTTTCCATATTGTGAAGGGCCAGAGAAAACAAAAACTGCACTATTTATGCGGAGAAGAACAGCCACGAGCTTTCGACCTCAAGCCTTGTGAGGGCGGGACTCCAGAACAAGTGCTCGGGAATATTTTCAGGACTATCAAACGAAATTTTTGCTTCTTTTAAATTCTTGGAAATAAATCCATCGGAATCCTGGAGACATTGGAAACAAGATTTTGAAGATTCTTCGGAAGCCTTTCCATATAGTGAAGGGCCAGAGAAAACAAAAACTGCACTATTTATGCGGAGAAGAACAGCTACGAGCTTTCGACCTCAAGCCTTGTGAGGGCGGGACTCCAGAACAAGTGCTCGGGAATATTTTCAGGACTATCAAAACGAAATTTTTGCTTCTTTTAAATTCTTGGAAATAAATCCATCGGAATCCTGGAGACATTGGAAACAAGATTTTGAAGATTCTTCGGAAGCCTTTCCATATTGTGAAGGGCCAGAGAAAACAAAAACTGCACTATTTATGCGGAGAAGAACAGCCACGAGCTTTCGACCTCAAGCCTTGTGAGGGCGGGACTCCAGAACAAGTGCTCGGGAATATTTTCAGGACTATCAAAACGAAATTTTTGCTTCTTTTAAATTCTTGAAATAAATCCATCGGAATCCTGGAGACATTGGAAACAAGATTTTGAAGATTCTTCGGAAGCCTTTCCATATTGTGAAGGGCCAGAGAAAACAAAAACTGCACTATTTATGCGGAGAAGAACAGCCACGAGCTTTCGACCTCAAGCCTTGTGAGGGCGGGACTCCAGAACAAGTGCTCGGGAATATTTTCAGGACTATCTAACGAATTTTTGCTTCTTTTAAATTCTTGGAAATAAATCCATCGGAATCCTGGAGACATTGGAAACAAGATTTTGAAGATTCTTCGGAAGCCTTTCCATATAGTGAAGGGCCAGAGAAAACAAAAACTGCACTATTTATGCGGAGAAGAACAGCTACGAGCTTTCGACCTCAAGCCTTGTGAGGGCGGGACTCCAGAACAAGTGCTCGGGAATATTTTCAGGACTATCAAAACGAAATTTTTGCTTCTTTTAAATTCTTGAAATAAATCCATCGGAATCCTGGAGACATTGGAAACAAGATTTTGAAGATTCTTCGGAAGCCTTTCCATATAGTGAAGGGCCAGAGAAAACAAAAACTGCACTATTTATGCGGAGAAGAACAGCCACGAGCTTTCGACCTCAAGCCTTGTGAGGGCGGGACTCCAGAACAAGTGCTCGGGAATATTTTCAGGACTATCAAAACGAAATTTTTGCTTCTTTTAAATTCTTGGAAATAAATCCATCGGAATCCTGGAGACATTGGAAACAAGATTTTGAAGATTCTTCGGAAGCCTTTCCATATAGTGAAGGGCCAGAGAAAACAAAAACTGCACTATTTATGCGGAGAAGAACAGCCACGAGCTTTCGACCTCAAGCCTTGTGAGGGCGGGACTCCAGAACAAGTGCTCGGGAATATTTTCAGGACTATCAAAACGAAATTTTTGCTTCTTTTAAATTCTTGGAAATAAATCCATCGGAATCCTGGAGACATTGGAAACAAGATTTTGAAGATTCTTCGGAAGCCTTTCCATATTGTGAAGGGCCAGAGAAAACAAAAACTGCACTATTTATGCGGAGAAGAACAGCCACGAGCTTTCGACCTCAAGCCTTGTGAGGGCGGGACTCCAGAACAAGTGCTCGGGAATATTTTCAGGACTATCAAAACGAAATTTTGCTTCTTTTAAATTCTTGGAAATAAATCCATCGGAATCCTGGAGACATTGGAAACAAGATTTTGAAGATTCTTCGGAAGCCTTTCCATATTGTGAAGGGCCAGAGAAAACAAAAACTGCACTATTTATGCGGAGAAGAACAGCCACGAGCTTTCGACCTCAAGCCTTGTGAGGGCGGGACTCCAGAACAAGTGCTCGGGAATATTTTCAGGACTATCAAAACGAAATTTTTGCTTCTTTTAAATTCTTGGAAATAAATCCATCGGAATCCTGGAGACATTGGAAACAAGATTTTGAAGATTCTTCGGAAGCCTTTCCATATTGTGAAGGGCCAGAGAAAACAAAAACTGCACTATTTATGCGGAGAAGAACAGCCACGAGCTTTCGACCTCAAGCCTTGTGAGGGCGGGACTCCAGAACAAGTGCTCGGGAATATTTTCAGGACTATCTAACGAATTTTTGCTTCTTTTAAATTCTTGGAAATAAATCCATCGGAATCCTGGAGACATTGGAAACAAGATTTTGAAGATTCTTCGGAAGCCTTTCCATATAGTGAAGGGCCAGAGAAAACAAAAACTGCACTATTTATGCGGAGAAGAACAGCTACGAGCTTTCGACCTCAAGCCTTGTGAGGGCGGGACTCCAGAACAAGTGCTCGGGAATATTTTCAGGACTATCAAAACGAAATTTTTGCTTCTTTTAAATTCTTGGAAATAAATCCATCGGAATCCTGGAGACATTGGAAACAAGATTTTGAAGATTCTTCGGAAGCCTTTCCATATAGTGAAGGGCCAGAGAAAACAAAAACTGCACTATTTATGCGGAGAAGAACAGCCACGAGCTTTCGACCTCAAGCCTTGTGAGGGCGGGACTCCAGAACAAGTGCTCGGGAATATTTTCAGGACTATCAAAACGAAATTTTTGCTTCTTTTAAATTCTTGGAAATAAATCCATCGGAATCCTGGAGACATTGGAAACAAGATTTTGAAGATTCTTCGGAAGCCTTTCCATATTGTGAAGGGCCAGAGAAAACAAAAACTGCACTATTTATGCGGAGAAGAACAGCCACGAGCTTTCGACCTCAAGCCTTGTGAGGGCGGGACTCCAGAACAAGTGCTCGGGAATATTTTCAGGACTATCAAAACGAAATTTTTGCTTCTTTTAAATTCTTGGAAATAAATCCATCGGAATCCTGGAGACATTGGAAACAAGATTTTGAAGATTCTTCGGAAGCCTTTCCATATTGTGAAGGGCCAGAGAAAACAAAAACTGCACTATTTATGCGGAGAAGAACAGCCACGAGCTTTCGACCTCAAGCCTTGTGAGGGCGGGACTCCAGAACAAGTGCTCGGGAATATTTTCAGGACTATCTAACGAATTTTTGCTTCTTTTAAGTTCTTGGAAATAAATCCATCGGAATCCTGGAGACATTGGAAACAAGATTTTGAAGATTCTTCGGAAGCCTTTCCATATAGTGAAGGGCCAGAGAAAACAAAAACTGCACTATTTATGCGGAGAAGAACAGCTACGAGCTTTCGACCTCAAGCCTTGTGAGGGCGGGACTCCAGAACAAGTGCTCGGGAATATTTTCAGGACTATCAAAACGAAATTTTTGCTTCTTTTAAATTCTTGGAAATAAATCCATCGGAATCCTGGAGACATTGGAAACAAGATTTTGAAGATTCTTCGGAAGCCTTTCCATATTGTGAAGGGCCAGAGAAAACAAAAACTGCACTATTTATGCGGAGAAGAACAGCCACGAGCTTTCGACCTCAAGCCTTGTGAGGGCGGGACTCCAGAACAAGTGCTCGGGAATATTTTCAGGACTATCAAAACGAAATTTTTGCTTCTTTTAAATTCTTGGAAATAAATCCATCGGAATCCTGGAGACATTGGAAACAAGATTTTGAAGATTCTTCGGAAGCCTTTCCATATTGTGAAGGGCCAGAGAAAACAAAAACTGCACTATTTATGCGGAGAAGAACAGCCACGAGCTTTCGACCTCAAGCCTTGTGAGGGCGGGACTCCAGAACAAGTGCTCGGGAATATTTTCAGGACTATCAAAACGAAATTTTTGCTTCTTTTAAATTCTTGGAAATAAATCCATCGGAATCCTGGAGACATTGGAAACAAGATTTTGAAGATTCTTCGGAAGCCTTTCCATATTGTGAAGGGCCAGAGAAAACAAAAACTGCACTATTTATGCGGAGAAGAACAGCTACGAGCTTTCGACCTCAAGCCTTGTGAGGGCGGGACTCCAGAACAAGTGCTCGGGAATATTTTCAGGACTATCAAAACGAAATTTTTGCTTCTTTTAAATTCTTGGAAATAAATCCATCGGAATCCTGGAGACATTGGAAACAAGATTTTGAAGATTCTTCGGAAGCCTTTCCATATAGTGAAGGGCCAGAGAAAACAAAAACTGCACTATTTATGCGGAGAAGAACAGCTACGAGCTTTCGACCTCAAGCCTTGTGAGGGCGGGACTCCAGAACAAGTGCTCGGGAATATTTTCAGGACTATCAAAACGAAATTTTTGCTTCTTTTAAATTCTTGGAAATAAATCCATCGGAATCCTGGAGACATTGGAAACAAGATTTTGAAGATTCTTCGGAAGCCTTTCCATATAGTGAAGGGCCAGAGAAAACAAAAACTGCACTATTTATGCGGAGAAGAACAGCCACGAGCTTTCGACCTCAAGCCTTGTGAGGGCGGGACTCCAGAACAAGTGCTCGGGAATATTTTCAGGACTATCAAAACGAAATTTTTGCTTCTTTTAAATTCTTGGAAATAAATCCATCGGAATCCTGGAGACATTGGAAACAAGATTTTGAAGATTCTTCGGAAGCCTTTCCATATTGTGAAGGGCCAGAGAAAACAAAAACTGCACTATTTATGCGGAGAAGAACAGCCACGAGCTTTCGACCTCAAGCCTTGTGAGGGCGGGACTCCAGAACAAGTGCTCGGGAATATTTTCAGGACTATCAAAACGAAATTTTGCTTCTTTTAAATTCTTGGAAATAAATCCATCGGAATCCTGGAGACATTGGAAACAAGATTTTGAAGATTCTTCGGAAGCCTTTCCATATTGTGAAGGGCCAGAGAAAACAAAAACTGCACTATTTATGCGGAGAAGAACAGCCACGAGCTTTCGACCTCAAGCCTTGTGAGGGCGGGACTCCAGAACAAGTGCTCGGGAATATTTTCAGGACTATCAAAACGAAATTTTTGCTTCTTTTAAATTCTTGGAAATAAATCCATCGGAATCCTGGAGACATTGGAAACAAGATTTTGAAGATTCTTCGGAAGCCTTTCCATATTGTGAAGGGCCAGAGAAAACAAAAACTGCACTATTTATGCGGAGAAGAACAGCCACGAGCTTTCGACCTCAAGCCTTGTGAGGGCGGGACTCCAGAACAAGTGCTCGGGAATATTTTCAGGACTATCTAACGAATTTTTTGCTTCTTTTAAATTCTTGGAAATAAATCCATCGGAATCCTGGAGACATTGGAAACAAGATTTTGAAGATTCTTCGGAAGCCTTTCCATATAGTGAAGGGCCAGAGAAAACAAAAACTGCACTATTTATGCGGAGAAGAACAGCTACGAGCTTTCGACCTCAAGCCTTGTGAGGGCGGGACTCCAGAACAAGTGCTCGGGAATATTTTCAGGACTATCAAAACGAAATTTTTGCTTCTTTTAAATTCTTGGAAATAAATCCATCGGAATCCTGGAGACATTGGAAACAAGATTTTGAAGATTCTTCGGAAGCCTTTCCATATTGTGAAGGGCCAGAGAAAACAAAAACTGCACTATTTATGCGGAGAAGAACAGCCACGAGCTTTCGACCTCAAGCCTTGTGAGGGCGGGACTCCAGAACAAGTGCTCGGGAATATTTTCAGGACTATCAAAACGAAATTTTTGCTTCTTTTAAATTCTTGGAAATAAATCCATCGGAATCCTGGAGACATTGGAAACAAGATTTTGAAGATTCTTCGGAAGCCTTTCCATATAGTGAAGGGCCAGAGAAAACAAAAACTGCACTATTTATGCGGAGAAGAACAGCCACGAGCTTTCGACCTCAAGCCTTGTGAGGGCGGGACTCCAGAACAAGTGCTCGGGAATATTTTCAGGACTATCAAAACGAAATTTTTGCTTCTTTTAAATTCTTGGAAATAAATCCATCGGAATCCTGGAGACATTGGAAACAAGATTTTGAAGATTCTTCGGAAGCCTTTCCATATTGTGAAGGGCCAGAGAAAACAAAAACTGCACTATTTATGCGGAGAAGAACAGCCACGAGCTTTCGACCTCAAGCCTTGTGAGGGCGGGACTCCAGAACAAGTGCTCGGGAATATTTTCAGGACTATCTAACGAATTTTTGCTTCTTTTAAATTCTTGGAAATAAATCCATCGGAATCCTGGAGACATTGGAAACAAGATTTTGAAAGATTCTTCGGAAGCCTTTCCATATAGTGAAGGGCCAGAGAAAACAAAAACTGCACTATTTATGCGGAGAAGAACAGCTACGAGCTTTCGACCTCAAGCCTTGTGAGGGCGGGACTCCAGAACAAGTGCTCGGGAATATTTTCAGGACTATCAAAACGAAATTTTTGCTTCTTTTAAATTCTTGGAAATAAATCCATCGGAATCCTGGAGACATTGGAAACAAGATTTTGAAGATTCTTCGGAAGCCTTTCCATATTGTGAAGGGCCAGAGAAAACAAAAACTGCACTATTTATGCGGAGAAGAACAGCCACGAGCTTTCGACCTCAAGCCTTGTGAGGGCGGGACTCCAGAACAAGTGCTCGGGAATATTTTCAGGACTATCAAAACGAAATTTTTGCTTCTTTTAAATTCTTGGAAATAAATCCATCGGAATCCTGGAGACATTGGAAACAAGATTTTGAAGATTCTTCGGAAGCCTTTCCATATTGTGAAGGGCCAGAGAAAACAAAAACTGCACTATTTATGCGGAGAAGAACAGCCACGAGCTTTCGACCTCAAGCCTTGTGAGGGCGGGACTCCAGAACAAGTGCTCGGGAATATTTTCAGGACTATCAAAACGAAATTTTTGCTTCTTTTAAATTCTTGGAAATAAATCCATCGGAATCCTGGAGACATTGGAAACAAGATTTTGAAGATTCTTCGGAAGCCTTTCCATATAGTGAAGGGCCAGAGAAAACAAAAACTGCACTATTTATGCGGAGAAGAACAGCTACGAGCTTTCGACCTCAAGCCTTGTGAGGGCGGGACTCCAGAACAAGTGCTCGGGAATATTTTCAGGACTATCAAAACGAAATTTTTGCTTCTTTTAAATTCTTGGAAATAAATCCATCGGAATCCTGGAGACATTGGAAACAAGATTTTGAAGATTCTTCGGAAGCCTTTCCATATAGTGAAGGGCCAGAGAAAACAAAAACTGCACTATTTATGCGGAGAAGAACAGCTACGAGCTTTCGACCTCAAGCCTTGTGAGGGCGGGACTCCAGAACAAGTGCTCGGGAATATTTTCAGGACTATCAAAACGAAATTTTTGCTTCTTTTAAATTCTTGGAAATAAATCCATCGGAATCCTGGAGACATTGGAAACAAGATTTTGAAGATTCTTCGGAAGCCTTTCCATATAGTGAAGGGCCAGAGAAAACAAAAACTGCACTATTTATGCGGAGAAGAACAGCCACGAGCTTTCGACCTCAAGCCTTGTGAGGGCGGGACTCCAGAACAAGTGCTCGGGAATATTTTCAGGACTATCAAAACGAAATTTTTGCTTCTTTTAAATTCTTGGAAATAAATCCATCGGAATCCTGGAGACATTGGAAACAAGATTTTGAAGATTCTTCGGAAGCCTTTCCATATTGTGAAGGGCCAGAGAAAACAAAAACTGCACTATTTATGCGGAGAAGAACAGCCACGAGCTTTCGACCTCAAGCCTTGTGAGGGCGGGACTCCAGAACAAGTGCTCGGGAATATTTTCAGGACTATCAAAACGAAATTTTTGCTTCTTTTAAATTCTTGGAAATAAATCCATCGGAATCCTGGAGACATTGGAAACAAGATTTTGAAGATTCTTCGGAAGCCTTTCCATATTGTGAAGGGCCAGAGAAAACAAAAACTGCACTATTTATGCGGAGAAGAACAGCCACGAGCTTTCGACCTCAAGCCTTGTGAGGGCGGGACTCCAGAACAAGTGCTCGGGAATATTTTCAGGACTATCAAAACGAAATTTTTGCTTCTTTTAAATTCTTGGAAATAAATCCATCGGAATCCTGGAGACATTGGAAACAAGATTTTGAAGATTCTTCGGAAGCCTTTCCATATTGTGAAGGGCCAGAGAAAACAAAAACTGCACTATTTATGCGGAGAAGAACAGCCACGAGCTTTCGACCTCAAGCCTTGTGAGGGCGGGACTCCAGAACAAGTGCTCGGGAATATTTTCAGGACTATCTAACGAATTTTTGCTTCTTTTAAATTCTTGGAAATAAATCCATCGGAATCCTGGAGACATTGGAAACAAGATTTTGAAGATTCTTCGGAAGCCTTTCCATATAGTGAAGGGCCAGAGAAAACAAAAACTGCACTATTTATGCGGAGAAGAACAGCTACGAGCTTTCGACCTCAAGCCTTGTGAGGGCGGGACTCCAGAACAAGTGCTCGGGAATATTTTCAGGACTATCAAAACGAAATTTTTGCTTCTTTTAAATTCTTGGAAATAAATCCATCGGAATCCTGGAGACATTGGAAACAAGATTTTGAAGATTCTTCGGAAGCCTTTCCATATTGTGAAGGGCCAGAGAAAACAAAAACTGCACTATTTATGCGGAGAAGAACAGCCACGAGCTTTCGACCTCAAGCCTTGTGAGGGCGGGACTCCAGAACAAGTGCTCGGGAATATTTTCAGGACTATCAAAACGAAATTTTTGCTTCTTTTAAATTCTTGGAAATAAATCCATCGGAATCCTGGAGACATTGGAAACAAGATTTTGAAGATTCTTCGGAAGCCTTTCCATATTGTGAAGGGCCAGAGAAAACAAAAACTGCACTATTTATGCGGAGAAGAACAGCCACGAGCTTTCGACCTCAAGCCTTGTGAGGGCGGGACTCCAGAACAAGTGCTCGGGAATATTTTCAGGACTATCTAACGAATTTTTGCTTCTTTTAAATTCTTGGAAATAAATCCATCGGAATCCTGGAGACATTGGAAACAAGATTTTGAAGATTCTTCGGAAGCCTTTCCATATAGTGAAGGGCCAGAGAAAACAAAAACTGCACTATTTATGCGGAGAAGAACAGCTACGAGCTTTCGACCTCAAGCCTTGTGAGGGCGGGACTCCAGAACAAGTGCTCGGGAATATTTTCAGGACTATCAAAACGAAATTTTTGCTTCTTTTAAATTCTTGGAAATAAATCCATCGGAATCCTGGAGACATTGGAAACAAGATTTTGAAGATTCTTCGGAAGCCTTTCCATATTGTGAAGGGCCAGAGAAAACAAAAACTGCACTATTTATGCGGAGAAGAACAGCCACGAGCTTTCGACCTCAAGCCTTGTGAGGGCGGGACTCCACAACAAGTGCTCGGGAATATTTTCAGGACTATCAAAACGAAATTTTTGCTTCTTTTAAATTCTTGGAAATAAATCCATCGGAATCCTGGAGACATTGGAAACAAGATTTTGAAGATTCTTCGGAAGCCTTTCCATATTGTGAAGGGCCAGAGAAAACAAAAACTGCACTATTTATGCGGAGAAGAACAGCCACGAGCTTTCGACCTCAAGCCTTGTGAGGGCGGGACTCCAGAACAAGTGCTCGGGAATATTTTCAGGACTATCAAAACGAAATTTTTGCTTCTTTTAAATTCTTGGAAATAAATCCATCGGAATCCTGGAGACATTGGAAACAAGATTTTGAAGATTCTTCGGAAGCCTTTCCATATTGTGAAGGGCCAGAGAAAACAAAAACTGCACTATTTATGCGGAGAAGAACAGCTACGAGCTTTCGACCTCAAGCCTTGTGAGGGCGGGACTCCAGAACAAGTGCTCGGGAATATTTTCAGGACTATCAAACGAACGAAATTTTTGCTTCTTTTAAATTCTTGGAAATAAATCCATCGGAATCCTGGAGACATTGGAAACAAGATTTTGAAGATTCTTCGGAAGCCTTTCCATATTGTGAAGGGCCAGAGAAAACAAAAACTGCACTATTTATGCGGAGAAGAACAGCCACGAGCTTTCGACCTCAAGCCTTGTGAGGGCGGGACTCCAGAACAAGTGCTCGGGAATATTTTCAGGACTATCAAAACGAAATTTTTGCTTCTTTTAAATTCTTGGAAATAAATCCATCGGAATCCTGGAGACATTGGAAACAAGATTTTGAAGATTCTTCGGAAGCCTTTCCATATTGTGAAGGGCCAGAGAAAACAAAAACTGCACTATTTATGCGGAGAAGAACAGCCACGAGCTTTCGACCTCAAGCCTTGTGAGGGCGGGACTCCAGAACAAGTGCTCGGGAATATTTTCAGGACTATCAAAACGAAATTTTTGCTTCTTTTAAATTCTTGGAAATAAATCCATCGGAATCCTGGAGACATTGGAAACAAGATTTTGAAGATTCTTCGGAAGCCTTTCCATATTGTGAAGGGCCAGAGAAAACAAAAACTGCACTATTTATGCGGAGAAGAACAGCCACGAGCTTTCGACCTCAAGCCTTGTGAGGGCGGGACTCCAGAACAAGTGCTCGGGAATATTTTCAGGACTATCTAACGAATTTTTGCTTCTTTTAAATTCTTGGAAATAAATCCATCGGAATCCTGGAGACATTGGAAACAAGATTTTGAAGATTCTTCGGAAGCCTTTCCATATAGTGAAGGGCCAGAGAAAACAAAAACTGCACTATTTATGCGGAGAAGAACAGCTACGAGCTTTCGACCTCAAGCCTTGTGAGGGCGGGACTCCAGAACAAGTGCTCGGGAATATTTTCAGGACTATCAAAACGAAATTTTTGCTTCTTTTAAATTCTTGGAAATAAATCCATCGGAATCCTGGAGACATTGGAAACAAGATTTTGAAGATTCTTCGGAAGCCTTTCCATATTGTGAAGGGCCAGAGAAAACAAAAACTGCACTATTTATGCGGAGAAGAACAGCCACGAGCTTTCGACCTCAAGCCTTGTGAGGGCGGGACTCCAGAACAAGTGCTCGGGAATATTTTCAGGACCATCTAACGAATTTTTGCTTCTTTTAAGTTCTTGGAAATAAATCCATCGGAATCCTGAGACATTGGAAACAAGATTTTGAAGATTCTTCGGAAGCCTTTCCATATAGTGAAGGGCCAGAGAAAACAAAAACTGCACTATTTATGCGGAGAAGAACAGCTACGAGCTTTCGACCTCAAGCCTTGTGAGGGCGGGACTCCAGAACAAGTGCTCGGGAATATTTTCAGGACTATCAAAACGAAATTTTTGCTTCTTTTAAATTCTTGGAAATAAATCCATCGGAATCCTGGAGACATTGGAAACAAGATTTTGAAGATTCTTCGGAAGCCTTTCCATATTGTGAAGGGCCAGAGAAAACAAAAACTGCACTATTTATGCGGAGAAGAACAGCCACGAGCTTTCGACCTCAAGCCTTGTGAGGGCGGGACTCCAGAACAAGTGCTCGGGAATATTTTCAGGACTATCAAAACGAAATTTTTGCTTCTTTTAAATTCTTGGAAATAAATCCATCGGAATCCTGGAGACATTGGAAACAAGATTTTGAAGATTCTTCGGAAGCCTTTCCATATAGTGAAGGGCCAGAGAAAACAAAAACTGCACTATTTATGCGGAGAAGAACAGCTACGAGCTTTCGACCTCAAGCCTTGTGAGGGCGGGACTCCAGAACAAGTGCTCGGGAATATTTTCAGGACTATCAAAACGAAATTTTTGCTTCTTTTAAATTCTTGGAAATAAATCCATCGGAATCCTGGAGACATTGGAAACAAGATTTTGAAGATTCTTCGGAAGCCTTTCCATATTGTGAAGGGCCAGAGAAAACAAAAACTGCACTATTTATGCGGAGAAGAACAGCTACGAGCTTTCGACCTCAAGCCTTGTGAGGGCGGGACTCCAGAACAAGTGCTCGGGAATATTTTCAGGACTATCAAAACGAAATTTTTGCTTCTTTTAAATTCTTGGAAATAAATCCATCGGAATCCTGGAGACATTGGAAACAAGATTTTGAAGATTCTTCGGAAGCCTTTCCATATTGTGAAGGGCCAGAGAAAACAAAAACTGCACTATTTATGCGGAGAAGAACAGCCACGAGCTTTCGACCTCAAGCCTTGTGAGGGCGGGACTCCAGAACAAGTGCTCGGGAATATTTTCAGGACTATCAAAACGAAATTTTTGCTTCTTTTAAATTCTTGGAAATAAATCCATCGGAATCCTGGAGACATTGGAAACAAGATTTTGAAGATTCTTCGGAAGCCTTTCCATATTGTGAAGGGCCAGAGAAAACAAAAACTGCACTATTTATGCGGAGAAGAACAGCCACGAGCTTTCGACCTCAAGCCTTGTGAGGGCGGGACTCCACAACAAGTGCTCGGGAATATTTTCAGGACTATCAAAACGAAATTTTTGCTTCTTTTAAGTTCTTGGGAATGAGACAGGAGAAAAATGTACGTTATTCTAGGCTTCGCAATTCTGTTGTAGAATGCAATTAGGGTGAATCTCAGGACCACATGCTACGTGATAAAATAGTTCAACTATTAAATAAAGCACTACACAAAAGATTGATAAGAGAAACCATTAAAAAGGCCAAAACGCTGTACAAAACACTTTAGTGCATGCAAAACCGCTGTGAACAATACGGTACAAGCATCAGTTAAGAATGAAAAACTTTCAGTGAATGCTTTAAAGGATTTTAATAATTATCGGAATCAATGCAAGAATAATCAGAAAAATGAGGTGAATTGCAAGAAATGTGGAAAAATTCATGAGAAGAAGAAATGTCCGGCAGACGGAACAAAATGCCGAAATTGTGAGGAAGGAAATCACTGGGCAAAAATTTGCAGAACTCAAAGAAATAAATAGAAAAACATGGCTGCTCGAAGAGTGAATGCTATTGAGAAGAAATGAGTGAGAATTCTGAGACTATTTACATTGGGGAACTGAAGTCAGTAAATGAACTGGACACGAAAGAAACCAACTGTGTGTAGTGTGAAAAATTTTTGTAAATAAAAATACTGTAATGTGTGTGTTTAAACTGGATACTGGATTTCAAGTGAATGTAATTCCCAAGTCAGAACTCTTAAAATGGGAAGAAAAGACAGCAGTAAGAAATGGCAAAACTGATGTGCTTGACTACAGTGATAGCAGAGTTCCAAAATTCTAGGTGAGTGCTACCGCAACTGTTATAAATTAAAAGGTATGGAAAAACTTATAAATTTTTAGTTACAAGTTTAAATTGATGTCCAGTGTAAGGAACCGCTGCCTGCACCTGGCAACAGGTCGAACGAGAGACAATATAAAGAGAAGGATCTGGCAAGGACAGAGGAGAAAAGGTCGGAACGGGGGAGAGGAGAGCGGTGGCGAGAAAACCGGGGTCGGTGAAAAGTAGAGACGGTTGAACGATGTATCGTAATCTTGTAACATCTCAATATATTCTTTATTTTAAGAAATGTCCCATAGAAGGTGTGGAATAAACAGTGGGACAAAACCCTGTCTGCAATTATTTTCAATTCACAATGCGAACACGATCAGAAAAGAACCCACAAGTTTACACTGGTGTCAGAAGTGCGATGCAATGGAGCAGAAGTTAAAGGAATAAAATATTTCAAATTGATCGGTGTTCGTACTACATAATTGTGAACAGGGTTCTAGTGGACATTCGCTTTGAAAGGAAATTTTTAACAAGGAAATAGATTCCTGCAGTGTATCTTCAAGTTGATGACCACGTGCATCCCGGGAATTGCCCTGCAGCAGTTTCAAGTGAAAAAAAAAACAAGACCTTCTTCATATGGAGTTTTACCATCACCTGCCGAGTTGGGCTATGAACGAACAGATGTCGTATTTTTCTTCATTTTCTGATGAATGGAGCCGTGATCTGAAAACAACGAAGGAAATCCCAGTAGTGTTCAAGTACAGAAACAGCGTTCATGTCGAGGTAAGTGGCTATTGTTCCCCTAAGTTAAAATATTGTGTGAATATTTAAAAGAGTAATGGGATGCAGTCATATTTAATTTGTTTTTTTTAAAAATAAAATAGAAAAAGCAGATATATCTGAAAAAAAAAAGAAAATTTCATTGGTTTATTGCAATATTCTATGTTGTTGGATTATTGTGTAGATGAAATAAGAAAATTGTGTACTTATTTTACCTGGAAATGATAGGGTATCATTTTAAATGTTGTAAAATATGGTATTTAGAGTTCTAGTGTTAAACTATAATTTCTTTTTATCATCATTCTTTACTGTTTTGAAGTTGTCTCAAAAATTAAAATCTGGGTATAGAAAGTGTTTTGCATAACAATTCAGTTTGCAGAATTTTAAAAAAAAGAATTAGATTAATTTATCTTGAAATAATGGTTGCGAAAAATGTATGTTTGAGTAAGTGAAAAATATCCATTAAAAAATGTGTATATGTATTTCAAGTAGACGGACTTCCTGTTAAAATGTTGTAAATAAGAGATTTTGTAGGTTATTTATGACTCAGAATATGGCATGTTTTTTTTAATATTATATGATAGTTTTTCATTTTAAGTAAAAGTGTTGCAATTTGTCAGTTAGTTGATAGTTTAATGCAATCTGAGGTTATTTCCTTTACTCGTAATTTAGGATGTATATGTATATTGGTTTTTTGTTTCCTGCATAAGATTCTTCTTTTAATTAAAAAAAAAGAAACTAAGAGTAGATTTATGATTTGAGAAATAATTCTATGGTAATGTAGCTAAAGTATGTTGTTAATTGTGTTTTTTTTATTTTGAAAAAGGTTCTGCGTTCTGATTAGTAACAAATAACTGTGTCTCATATAAGTTTTATTGTAAACATATTTCGTATTGTGTTTCTGGAATTTGAGTACTCTTAGAAAAAACGAGTAGAATGTTTCTTGCTTGTTAAATATATAGTACTAGGTCATTTAAGTGTTTGTAGTTAAATTTGTCAGAAGATAATTTGGCATTAGGTTTAGCTTGATTAAAAATGGCATTTCTCATTAGAAGTAAAAAAATTGACTTAATTCAATTAGCGCGGGACTTAGATGAGTCACCTGATCCGTCTATGTCTAAAATTGTTTTAAGGAATTTAATAATCTCTAGTAAATATTACAAGGAGGAAGAGGCAAAAGAGTTATTGGAAGTTATTACAGCTGAAAGGTTAGAGACAGAACAGCAGCAAAAACTAGAACAACAAGAACAATTATCAATTGAAAAATTACGCTTGGAAATAGAATTATCTAGGAACGCTAATCAGAGTGCTACGCAAAATAATGGTCAAACCTCACGTGTGAAATCTTTAGATGAAATAGTTAAAATGGTTAGGCTCTTAACTGTAAAGGTACCCAATAAATCAGACGGGTGGGAATATTTCTTTTCTAGTCTTGAAAAGGCTTTCGCTAGTGAAATGGTTAGCGACGAGTTAAAACCGAAGGTTTTGTTATGCATGTTAGGAGACAAAGTGTCAAACTTATTAGTTAACCTAGGCGAAGAAGAATTAAAAGATTACGAATCTTTAAAACAGGTTGTGCTCAAGGAGTATGAACCCTCACCAAAAATATGTTTAGAAAATTTTAGAAAGGCCAAACGTAACTCTGACGAAACTTTCTCTCAGTTCGCGTCCCGTTTAACATCGATGTGGTTATACTACTGTAAGTTAAGAGAAGCGAATGATTTTGAGTCAGTTAATCAACTGATCGTAGCAGATAAAATGTTTGAAATGTTGGATTCTGAGACGGCGACCCATATTGGTGTGCTCCAAGGGGAAGAATGGTACAAACCCAGGGACTTGGGCAAACAATGTGATATATTTTATGCTTCCAAAGGGAAATCCTACGATGAACCTGAGAGAGCTAAATGGAATGATAGTGAAAAGAGAAGTTTTAATGGTAGTTGGGGTAAACAGCCATTTGGGGAGAAAAGTCAGATAATTTTTCTTCTAGGAAAAACTTTGATAAAGGTCAAGTAACTGAAATTAAAAAATTCGCTTGTTTCACCTGCGGATCAGATAAACATTTTAAGCGGGATTGTCCGAAAAACAAAGAGGTAGATAATAAAAGACTTAATGTGAATAAGGTGTCAACAGAAGGGACGGAATTGGTAGATGGGACGGTAGCTGCTAGAATTGATTTGCTAGGTAGAGTCATTCCTAGGGGGGCCATTGAAGACAAATTAAGTAAATTAGTGAAAACATCTATTAGTGTAGATGGGAAATTAGTCCATGCTTTATTGGATTCTGGTACGGAAATTACTGTTATCAAGAAAGACTTAGTTCCTGGAATCTCGGTTGAAGGAGCTTCCACGATTTATTTGAAAGGTATTTTCGGTCCAGCGGTTAAATGTCCTTTAGTATATGTTCCAATTGGTCTTGCTACCGGTGGCCAGGTTAATGTGGTGCACCAGCAAGTGTTATGTGCTTTGGCAGAAGTTTTGGTAGAAGACGTGTTGCTTCCACCAGAGATTTTGGATATGTTGGGAGGAGCCCAGAGTGAAGGGAATTCACTGGCTCAAAGCTCTCAGGACCTGAGGGTTGACTCAGGAAATGTAGATGAAACCGAGGTTTCATTGGGTATTCTGCCAGAAAAAGCACAGGAGCACATTGAGGATTCTCAAAGGAATATTACTTCATGTCGGAATGAAGTGGGAAAATTGGGTACTAAGGATGAGGAGGTGACCGCTGAGATGGATAAAGGAAGCATGGTGGCTGATAGTTTTCGTTCCGAACAGGAGTGTTGTGCCGAGTTAGCATTGGCTTGGAAGTATGCTAAGGAAGGCAAAGGAAACTACTACGAAGTAGATGGGTATCTATTTCGTAGGGATAAAATACTCGGGGAGAGTATTGGGCAGCTGGTAATTCCGAAGTGCAGAAGAACTGAGGTGTTGAAACTAGCGCATACTTCCGTGTTCAGTAGTCACATGGGTCCCAAGAAGACGCTTGAACGAATAAAGTATTCTTTCTTTTGGGAGGGTCTGAGGGCCGATGTGAAGAAATTTTGTGAGTCATGTAAAGAATGTCAGCTCACTCGATCGGTTAGGATTAAAGACCGATCACCCATTACACCGGTGGCAAGGTCTGAATTGCCATTTCAGGTGGTGAATATGGATCTGATAGGTCCAATTGATCCGCCAAGCTCAAAGGGACATACATATATTTTATGTCTGGTTGATCAGCACACTAGGTGGGGCGAGGCTATGCCGGTGACTAGTCTCAGTGCGAAGGTAACCTGTGAAGCTTTGTTAAACATATTTTCGAGAACAGAGATTTATCTTTTGTCGAAAAGGGAAGGTTTTGTAGTAAAGAATAGCGCAGCATCGTGGGTCACGGTACTGGATTTGTGGAAGTGGTATTTCTGTCGTTCTCTCACGAAGAATTATGCCGCATGCTTTATGTCGTTTGGAATTTGCATGACTAAAAAAGTGAGGTTTAAGATTGAATACACTTCTTATGGATGTAATTTAACGGCTCAGGTTTTAAGAATGTTAGAGCAGTTTGTTGTATCTCGAATAGTCGATATAGACATTCTGATGCAAATTTGGAAAAATCGTGTAAAGCGAATTAACTTTGTATTAGGATGGGTTGGGTCGGAAATCATACTGGCCAAAGGCAAGTTAGAGCCGTAGGAAAGTTTACTGTGTACTTAATATAGATTTAGTGAACTCATTGAGCATTCATTCATGAGTTAATGAAATAAATATTGTCTAGATTAAGATAAAAACTGTAATGTATATATTTAGTGTTGTTTTTTTGTATAATGTGTTTTCCATGTATCTGTTTGCAATCCCATTACAGTTTAGATCTTTCTGGGAACATAGTCACTTATTTCAATTGGGTGAACTATTAATATTATTTCATGTGTTTGTTTTAAGGAACTTTGACTAGAACAATCATCAAGACTTTTGACTGTTGCAATTATTGTGTGTTCTGTTTGTGGATTTTCTGTTTCACGGTTTGTGAATTTTCTGTTCCTGGTGTCTGAAATGGTAAAATCAGCCACAAGGGGCAAATTTTACTCTTAGGTGGGGCGTGTAAGGAACCGCTGCCTGCACCTGGCAACAGGTCGAACGAGAGACGATATAAAGAGAAGGATCTGGCAAGGACAGAGGAGAAAAGGTCGGAACGGGGGAGAGGAGAGCGGTGGCGAGAAAACCGGGGTCGGTGAAAAGTAGAGACGGTTGAACGATGTATCGTAATCTTGTAACATCTCAATATATTCTTTATTTTAAGAAATGTCCCATAGAAGGTGTGGAATAAACAGTGGGACAAAACCCTGTCTGCAATTATTTTCAATTCACAATGCGAACACGATCAGAAAAGAACCCACAAGTTTACATCCAGTTTTAGGCCTTGAAGCTTGTAGAGAATTAGGGCTGATCCAGAGGTTGAAAATGATTTATAAAAGCCCTATTAAAACTCCAGATCTAATTTTGAAAGAATTGACTGATGCTTTTACTTGTACAGGAAGACTTAAAAGAATTGTAAAAATTAAATTAAAAGAAAATGTTCCTCATGTAGCAGCCCCCCAGTAAAGTGCCTCTTGCTATACATAACAAAGTTAAAGGTAGAATCTCAAGCGTGATAAGCAAAGTTGAACTGCCACCTGAGTGGGTGAGCAACAGGGTTGTAATCGACTCACCTAAGAAATTAAGGATTTGTCTTGATCCCAAGCCACTGAATGCGGCTATTCAAAGACATCATTATCCAATTCCTACTGCAGATGCACTCATTACAAAACTGCAAGGTGGTAAAGTGTCTACTATTCTAGATGCAAAAAATGGTTTTGGCTGTTACCATTAGATGAAGAATCTTCATATCTAACCACATTTTGTACACCTTGGGGGCGGTACAGATTTTTAGTATTGTCATTAGGCCTGAACTCTACTCGTGAAGAATTTCAATAGGCAAATGGATGAAATTTATGAAGATGAAGATATAAATCCTTACTTTGATGATATATTGCACTGGATTCATCTACTGTGGAAGAATAGTAAAGTGAGTAGCAGTAGGAGAGAGAGATTGAAGCAGGAAGATATAATAGTGAAGTTAGATATTTATTATTGAAGATTTCTAGGTGGATAAATTAATCTCAGGAAGAGTTGAGATTCAGTGTGGTAAATATTGATTTATAATTAAAGTCTCATTAAAGCTTTATATTAGGAGTGAGATTAAAGTTAAATTTTTAATAGGAATATTATTGAATATAATTCTGGGATCTCTTATTGCGGTAATCTCTGCGTGATCGATATTCTAATTGTTAATTAATTGGATCATTAAATATTTAAGTTAATATAAAGGAAAGCCCCTTTTAAACCTCATATATCTATTTTAAATTAGTTGTTATTAAAAGTCTTTGATTCCATTTGGGAAAGATAACCAAATAAAGAAAGTTATTCATTAAAATGGCTACTGGTTTTTCTTTGACTCAAAATCATTCTCGTTCTCAAAGTGAGATCCAAGAGGATCTCTTCACAATAGTTGGTTAGAGAAAAAGAAAACAAAAATAGCTGCACAATCTTATTGGCATTGCAAAGAAAGAGTTATACTCCACAAAAGAAGGAATTATTTGCAGAGGACAACGATTAGTGGTACCAGTAATATATAGAAAAGAAATATTGAAACTATTGCATGTGTCACACAAAGGTGTAGTTTCCAGTAAAATTAAAGCCAGAGAATATTTTTATTGGCCTAACTTAAATAGAGATGTTGAGGAATATGTATCCAAATGCAAGATCTGCCAGAAATATCAAAGAGAAAACCAGAAAAGGGAATTCTTATCAATCCAGAAATTCCAGGCAAACCTTGGCAAAAAGCTTCATGATTTCTTTTCTTTAAAAGGCAAAAAAAACATCTGTTAATGATAGATTATTTGTCTAAATATGTTGAACTGAAACCACGTAACGCAGTAAAACAGCACAATCTGCCATTACAGTCATGAAATCCATTCATGCAACTCATGGAATACCAGAAGACCTTGTGAGTGATGGTGGACCACCCTTTAACTCAAGTTTGATGATGAATTTCTTCCAAGAATGGGGTATTAAACATCATGTTATACCGCCTCATTTTCCTAGAGCAAATGGACAAATAGAGAGAGCAGTGCAAACAGTAAAAAAAATTCTCTTACTAAAGCTGCAGAAGAGGAAAACGATTTGTATGTCGTATTGCTTGACTACAGGATACAACCAGCAAAGGACATGCCATTATCAGCTGAACTATTAATGTGAGTGAGTGATTTTGGGGTTTTATGGCGCAAGAGCCGAATTCGGCCATACTGCGCCAAACTATTAATGGGAAGAAGGCCACCTTCGCACTAACAGATCGAAATTTATTGCCAGAAAACCTGGTTGGCTTATCCGGGTCCTTTCACGCCCAATGGATAAACCGGCACTGACAATGATGCTACTGAAATTTCTAGAATTCCAATCGATTTTGCAGACAGTCAAATAAATGCATCACCTGAAACAAACAGAAGCAATATTAACCAACGGTTAATATTGCTTCCAAGTTCCACTTGAAAACATAGATCAGAGCAATCCTGTGGCTCACGAAAGTCTTCGTGAAATATAGTGAAACCTGTGTTTGCTATAGAGACAATTGAAAGAACTCTAACAAACATATTTTAGTTTAATAATTAATCTAAGAGTTAAATTTTACTATGTGATGACCCCCCCCCTGGGTCACACCTTGAACAACAAGATTAATTTGAGGCAAAGAACCACCAAGAGCCATTTTGAGTAATAATATTATTTATTTGTTATAATTTCCTCAAAAATCTCTGATAACATATATTACAATAATGCTACGTCGTTTAAAGGGATTTGCCTTTATATTAAATTAAATTACTAAGAATACAATTAATTAATAATCTAGCTCAACTCAAGTAAGGTTTACCGAAATAGGAGATCCGAGAAACACACGTATTCGAAAAAATTCTTAAGTGTCATTAACTTTAACTAAGTAGCTCAAACTGACGCTTACTTTAAGCGTACGTGAATTATATTTACCGCTGGCTTATATCAGCCTTCTGGTACGTCTAGCAGCACGACGTCTTCACGAATCTAATCTCTTTGAATCTTCTAGTTATGCTTTTAACGTTACTGGCTCAATAGCCTACCATCATCTCTCTTGCTATCTCGCAACCCTCGACTAAAAAAGACCTCATCTAATTTAAATATCCCATACTTCTTTTTGGAGTTGATTGGAAATAAACGCGAATTTATATTTCCCCAAAAAGACGCCTAAGAAGATTAGTGGAAAGGTTCCGTACAGATTCGTCACAACTAAAATTTTTAAAGTAAAATTATAATTTTGTAAAATAATTTAGGTAAGTTTTTGTTGTCCTTAACAATTGGTTGTATTGTATTGAGAGTAAATTTTAAATAAGCAATTATATTAATCGTTAAGTAATCGTATTCATTTAACTCAATGTTTTGGGGGAAAAAGGGCATGCTAGATATTAGTTGCTAATAGATGGCGCCACGTGTATTAAAACCTATTTATATTATGTAATATTGTAAAAGGACGCCATTCCGATGTAGTACGTGAAGCATCATGTAACATTTAAAATCTATGAAAGCCAACATGAAACGTGCTAACGGCTGTCAGATTCTTATGTGGCAGAAATCAAAGCTTGCCCTATTCTCGTCCGTGATCCAGAGGATTGTGCAGCTTTCACACCAGCGCACTTAACTGTAGCCAGATTTGTGCAACGAAAGAATATCTCTGAGTGATCGGTGGAAACTACTACAGCAAATGATTGTCATTTTGGACGAGGTGGTGGTCTTAACTATTTAACGCAGCTACAACAGCGTAGAAAGTGTGGCAAAAACAGCACAATTTGAAAATAAATGATTTTGATCCCATTAAAATGGAAATTAGGACATGTCGTAATAGTGTACGATGGACCCGATGGGAAAGTTGTGGATTTCAAAACTCCCTTAGTGAACTGAAACTGTGTTTGCTGCTAATTGAGAACTTAAAATATTTCTTTTATTTAGTTGATATTCCTGAATTTGTCATTTTGAGTGTTAATATAAATATTAGAGTAATGCAAATATATGTTGAATATGAAGTGCTGAGAATTTTTTTGGAAAATCGCCAGGCATAAAATTGATTTTCCTTTTAGTTGACTTGAATCGTGACGAATAAATTTCAATGTTATGTACTGGGAATATTTTATTATCTATTATTAACATTACCTATTTCTATATTGAAGTTATGATTTACTCAAGATAATATTGTATAAAGTACACTGTAAATTTTGATGTCCCGTAAGACCATCGGAAGGCAGAACGTTAAGATAATAGATGGCGCTGTGTTGATCCCCGAGAGTTATATGTGACAGGAGCGTTTGAGTAGCAATGGAGTGAGTTTAGTAATGAATAAGGTATGGAGTAGTTGTAAAAATAGTTTACTTATTGCTTCTGTCATTGCAGAGTGACCCTCCCCCCTCCGCTTATTGCTAGAGCTAGGCATATTTGATCATCGCATTATTATAAAATTATCTGTGCTTGTATATGTTACCGGCAAAGTATGAAATCCGGCATTCTATAGAATGCCTAGGCATTGTATGGAATGCCTAAAACTAGCCAGCAATGTATGAAATGATTCTTATTTCACACATTGCCTAGGCATTCTACAGAATGCCTAATGAGAAACCGGCAAAGTATGAAATACATCTCCGATTCGTTTCGAGTATTGTGTGGCAAGGCACGAGACTTTTAACTCGTGTTTCAGGCTCAGAATTTGTAAGTTGCACATTGTGTGGTTTCTACGGGGGAGTCAAAACACTCAATTTTACTTAAACTTGTTCAACAAAAAATTGGTTTTTTTTCTGTTCATGAAAATGGAGAAGTAAGCTGTAGTGTTGGAGAAGGAGTCATGGCCTATATCGGCAACCTATGGCACAGGGTGCAATTATCAGTGGCACTCAGCACTACTCAACAAATTTGTCAATTTTTGAATGGATGGAACTTAATAAATTTGTAATCGACCTTGTTTGACAAACATCTCTAGAATTATGGACAATTAAGGAATTATGAAAAAATTTGAACGTTAACTCTAAAGGTAAATTAACAGCTTTTTTTGCAAATTATTGAATGCCATAGCTGGAGATATTTATTTGTTTGAAGAGAGAAAATTGTACGCATTCTACTTTTTCACTTTTAGTTCTACATATCTAAAAGTAAAATATCTTTCCTCATATGAAAAATATATTTCCAGCCCGCAAAGAAATTGTTTAACCACTGAATGCTCAGAATCTGGTCAAAGTGAAAGTCACAAATTGCACCACATTTTTTGCGATATGGAAGTGAAGCACAACACTAGGTTAACATTAAAAATTTTATTTATCTTTTTATTTAACTGTAATGATAGGAAATACTTATATTTTACGTTGTCTATTTCTTATTTTAATAAATATGTTTAAAAAACATAGTATATGTACAACTTCCGAGTTTTTTTAAAATTTTTGTTGAAGAAAGTTATATTTTATGCTGTTTATTTTTATGTTAAGAAATATTTTTAATTGATGCACAAAATGAATGTGTGATTAAGCTGTAAATCTATATAATTGAACTCTATTCTCTATCTCTGTAAACATTATTGTGGGAATCGAATTGTTTAAAAAAAGTACTGCTGTGTGTGGCACGCTGAATCATAATTGGTAGATTGGTTTTTGACACGCCACAGCTAAAAGATTGCCGACCCCTGGTCCATATGCACGAGACAACTATTCGACGCCGAGCTCCCCGAAATTCGAGTTAAAGCAACTAAAAAAAGTATTTTTTTAAAACATAAATTACTTACTAAAAGTTAATAACTGATGTGCAAAAGGCCAAAATAACTACTAAAAAGGAACCCAGGGCCTATAAGTTGCTTAATAGCTATGATGTGATGTTTGGTGAAAATAAAAGGAAACTCATGTAACCTGCTAAATGAAGGCGTCAGTACTGTACAGAAGGTTTCCCAACCACCGGTCCGTGAATCAAATCAGACCGGTATCGGGCCACACAAGGCTATTTCTATTTTATTTACTGCGGTGTATTTCTTTAGTGTTTGGTTGACTATCCATGTAAAATCACTTTATATTCTATTTTTGGAGTATATGAATTTTATTCTGAAGGCATGTTTAAATACAATTAAATTATTAAACCAAAATGATTTAAAATGTAAACAACGTCCCACCCTCAGCGCAGCGGTAAAATTACCAAACGCTGACCGGTCTACAGGGATAAAAAGTTGGCAAGCTCTTTTATACAGTATTACGTCGTGGACCTGAGTTATTTTACGTACTTTATGAAGCTCATTTGGCTATTGGACACGGAGGACGTGATAGAACTTTCAACCAAATACAAAAACGTCACACGTTATGATTTTTAACTGTACGTCCACCTTCGTGAATATTGCTAGAAAAAAAATTATTAAAATTGTAAAATTTAAGATTTTTTTCTCTCTGAAGGCCAATTTATTGGGACTTGTAACGAGAGTGGGAGAAGGTTTCAATTGACTTGAAATTTTTGAGGGAATTTTTAAACAAGTTTTTTTGAAATCAGAATTTACTTTGTGCCCTAAGAACTTGCTAAGAATTAAAGATATTTTCCTCTTCTGTCAGTTGCAATTGCTCATTCCTATGGAAGCGGCGAAGGATTCGTCAAATGTATGTGTAAAACTAAGTACAAAATAAGAATGGTCTCCGAGTGAAAAATGTAATTCAAAGTGCCATTCAATGTTGCAATAAGTAGGTTAGTTTTAAGTTCTTATTTTTTATTTGAAAATTTCATTTTCCTTAATAAAACAAAGACATAAATTTTGTTCGGTACAAATTTCTTTTTCCTTTACGTATTTTGAATAATTTTTTAATGGCACTCTCGTTATTTTGTCAGAATAACATTTGTATTTTTTAGAAGTGTACGTCATTGATATAATAGCCTTATTTTATACTTTGCCTAAACAGTTTCGTTCATTGTATTGAATGCCTAGGCAAAGTACGAAATAATTCTCACATATTTCATACTTTATACATTCTATAGAATGCCGGCATTTCATACTTTGCCGGTAACATATACATGGAAAACTAATTCATTCTGGTTTAAATCTTCACTCCAATAAATGTTTGTAAGGGTACAAATCTAATGCAAGATATTTTTTTTCATGTGCCCGGAAGATCATACAGGTTGGCCAGCCTTGTTCTAGATTAGTCGCGTCAGTACAGAATCGAAAACCGGTTTTCAGCCGAACTGGTATTTCATCAATGTTGCTCTATCTCTACTGTATTCATTACCTGATTAAAAAATAATTGCCCTTAACATGTGATTAATTTGAAATACGTTATTAAAATCGTAATTTCTACAACGTACGGCATTTGAAAAAAAGGGACAAAACTATTTTCCACCGCAGCCTAGTCGAGCTGAAATGAAATATGGCAAAACTTGTTTAACATTTTTTTTTATTTTTCTGCCTTTATATACTAGTTGGTATACCCGTTCTTCGCACGGGTGAACTGAAAAATTTAACTACACAGATTGAGGGATAAAGAAGTTTTTAATCAATTAATTTTACGTGAATTGCAAATTAAACAAAAAAGCTTTTTGCTTATATTACTTTCTGTTGTATTTATTTTATGTTAAGATTGTAATACTCGCAAGCAACGCCGTTTCTTAAATTATAATAGCGATTCAATGAAAAACACAGCGAAATGATAACAATGTCAAGTTGGCAAATGTTTAGCTACTTTCATAGCTCGTGCTTTATAAAACACGCCGTGTAGGGGAGCGATGCACGTTAATGCTTTATCTACCACATTATGATTTACTGCAGTTTATTTCATGCAATATTTTCTTTGGATCACAACATTGAAAATTACGGTATATACATAAACAAAATATATACTCCACTTTGGGAAATTTAATCCGTTAGAGATAATAAATTAATTAAAGATATTCCACTGTAAAATTAATTATATACACCGTTCACTTAAAATAAATAGTCAAATCGTTTTCTAAGGTCTTCATTAACATACAAAAACATAAGACACTTAAATTTTGACAAACTATTTTCTTGGGACAAAAATAATAATCTTTGCAATCCGCTGAAAACACCGTCTGCTGCAAAACAGTTCGCCTTCCCCGGTAAAATACTCATCATAGAACCTGTGTTGCCATACATCTTGGAAGAGTGGATTTCAAAGAATATTCCTGCTAAGTATTAGTAGAATATTTTTTTTTCTAAAGGAGAAGGGGGTGCCAGCTCAGGTGTCGTCCGCGTCACTTGACCATGGTTCAAAATTACGTGGTCCGTTGCCGAAAGTCCTCGTGTAGCTGAACAGTGCGACACTAATATTCACTCACTCCAAAAAAGACAGTACAGTAGTTATAATTATTTTTATACTTAAAAATGCAATATCCGCCTATTCAATTAAAATTATAGCGTTATAATTAACTATTAACCACAAACAACCTATGCAAATATGTCCAAATGATGTAGTGTGAAAGACAAAATTTATCTACTGTAATTACCAAAAGCAAAAATATTTATTTTGAAAAAAGATCAATTTTTCTTACTACCAAATGTGCATAATAAAATCATTAAAAAAAAATTCAAATAAAGAAAGATTTATAATAACCTCTCCCTTCAAAACTTAGTTTTATTCTAATAAAAAAAAATTAGGGATTATGCTGATCACAGGAAGCCTTGTGTAGCCAAAACAAAAAGGGTTCTTTCACAAACAAACGATAGATATTTGCTGACGTGAGTTTTTTTTTTTGCTGCGCACGCCAGAATTGCTTGCAGAATTTTTTTCCTACTTACTTGACAAATATCGTTATATTTCGGACACTCCTCACAATATCTTTATAAATTATAGCCTATGTGTTATTCTGATGTATAAGCTATGTTAATGTAAAGTTTCATTAAAATCCATTCAGTTGTTTTTACGTGAAAGACGTCCAAACATCTTCACAAACTTTCGCATTTATAATATATATACACAGTCGTCACATTAATGTGACCACCACGTACTTTCGACTTTGACGTTAAATAACCAATCACAGAAGGATGCTGGCATCGCAGTGCTATTGAGCGTATATAAAGAGTGTGAGGGCTTCGGAAAACACTACAATCGTTGGCGTAATGCAAACATGTAAAGAGTTATCCGAAGTCCAAAGCGGCATCATTTTTGGCTTTCGGGAAAAGGTTGGAAGAATTTCCGAAACGGCTAAGTTTGTGGACTGTTCGTATGTCACCGTGGTTAAAGTATACCGTGCATGGCAAAATGGGACCGTCCAAAATCAGTGACGTGGCAAATGTGGTGTACCACGGGCCATAGGTGACTGATGGCTGCACAGGTGAGTTCGGGAGAATAGACGTGCTACCAAGCAACATACCACCCAGATGAACCAAGGGGCTACCAACAGTGTCTTCCTAACTACTGTTCAGCGATCGTTGTTGCGTCTGGTTTTCCGAAGCAGGCGCCTGGTTCATGCACCTATGCTGACTGCTGTTCATCAGCAACGAAGACAGGAATTTTCATACAGGTACCGCAACTGGGCATCCAATGAGAGGCGACAGGTAGTTTTCTGATTAATCACGCTTTATACTCCATCGGACGGATGGTTGGTGGCAAATACGGCATGAAACGTCTAAAAGCAAACACTCTGCAACAATTGCTGGCAAGGTTCAGGCTGGAGCATTATGGTCTGGGGAATGTTTTCCTTAAATTTTCTGTGTTTATTCATCATTGTGGAAAGCACGATGGATCAATAGAAGTACGCATCTGTCCTTTCAGACCATGTCTACCCCTTTTTTCCTCAGGATGGTGGCATCTACCAGCAGGACATTGCGGAGTGTCATACAACTGACAGCGTACGTGCGTGGTTCAAAGAGCACCAGGATCAGTTTATCGTTCTTCCGTGTCCAGAAAACTCACCTGACTTAAGCCCAATCAATAATCTATGGAACCCTCTCGATCGGGTTGTTCGCGTCATGGATCCTCACGCGCGTAATCTAGTGCAGCAATAAAGTCGGCATGGCTCAACATCCTAGTGAATACCTTGAGGATCCTAAATGACTATTTTCCCCTCTGCGAAAGATGGTTATTCTGGCTTTTTACAGTGGTCACATTAATATGACTGGACTGTGTATATAGATATGTAGGAAATTTCCACACGAACATTCTTTAGAGGGCGCTGGCAACGCAGCCACCAGCGAATTAACGAGGGAGATGGGGAATTCAGTGAGTGGACTCTAAGACGCGTAGGTCACTCAACACCGTACTAGAACTGTCGTTAAGAGTCAGAGGTATTTAATCGAATTGTAAATATTTTATTATATGTGTTAAACGTCTGTCGTAGTGAGTAGAACTGTGTATTGTCCAACATTAAGCATTAGTTTAGCAAAAAACGAGTGATCATTGAATACCCCTAGAACTGTGTCATAATCCCACATATATTTTTAAAAAAAGGTACATTTTCCATTGCAAGAAACAATCGCCAAATGCTAGTAATAATGAATGGTTTTAAGCCTACCACAAATTCACGAGTTTAAAACTAGGTTAGTTTTTAAAATTATTAATCGAAAATAGATCTTATCCCCGAGGAAAAAGTTTTACACTCGTAAAAAGGCAGTGCAACACAGAATAGTAATTTCAGGAAAGGGAATTTTAACAACAAATATAAAAATAACTCGCATCGTGAATACACGCACCAAGTACTGGCATCGAAAGAGAAATTTTTTCCTGAGGTTTGTTATACCTTCACTTAAAGCCTAGTCTACACTATTAAAATTTGTTGGTTAACAAACATATATATGAGACGCTATCTCACACGAATATCTGAACATAAACGAATTAAAGGTATCAAAAGGAAAGCGATCTAAGGAATCCATTTTCACCTTATTTAAATTCTAAAAATACGTACAAATAAATAAAAATTAGGAGAAATGTTTTGTTCATTCCATATACTATTCAAGAAATATAATTAAATATGTTAACCAGGAATTAACGTGTGATTCTGTAAAGGCTGTGTGAATCTAACAATTTTTTATTTTATTTTGCAAGCAACAGTTACTGAATTACTTCATATCATCAAAACCTTCATTCTACTTGTTAAATAAAGAAGAAATTCAATTCCAACAGCATCCAATCTAAAATAAATATTACACACTTAAATATATTTGTGGCAATAACTACTTCAGATTCACAAGTAAAAAAAATTGGGAGAATTAGAAAAGAAAAAATCAAATTAAAGGAATATGTTCTATTCGTAACATTATTTTCACCATATATTATATACGTTTTTATTTCTCAAGCATGCGGCCTGCCAGTACATAAGTTGCAGCCCACTGATTTTTTTAAAAAAAATTAATATCAGGCTTTTTCATTTTGATATTTATACATGTAAATCTACAATATATTTGCCTGTTTTAAAATAAAACCTTTTTGATAATAAAATAGATTTGTATTTTATCAAACAATTACATTTGATTTTACTATAATAAATTTGGAATTGTATTACGCATTTCCTTTACTATGGATGGTACATGATTCTCTATGTGTGCAACTTTCATTTCTCCTCCTTTTCTGTTTACCCAAAAAGCAAGATGCAGTCAGATGCTTTTTAAAAAAATTATTCAGGATGGTTAAGATAAAAGGCAATGTACACTTAATCGTTTGAGAATCACAGCACAATCAAATTTCAACAATGAGTAACAAAAGATTAATTCAAAAGGAACACCGTAATTTTCAAGAAAATGGCAACTGTAATATTTTAAACATTTGATCATTGTATTATATTATATAACCTATGTCTGGGTATACATGAAAAATAATGAAAACAATAATTCATTCTGTTTTAAATTTTCACTCCAATGTTTCAAAATCTGATAAAAAAACAAATTATGTGCGGCCCGCGAGATTATAATGCTTTTCCGAAGTGGCCAGCAAGGTCAATTGGGTTGATTTAAAAGTATATACAGTATTTGCGTATATATAAAAACAATTTTTAAAAGTTGTCTGTTCCCGGTAATCTCTGAAATGCCTGGACCGATTGTAACGGGACTTCCATGGGCCGATAGCTGATGCTATAAGTAGTAACTTAGGCTGCTTTTATTTTGGAAAAAAAAATTAAGGTTCTGTGAAAACAAAGTTAAAATCAATGAAAATTTAACATGTATATGTATTTTTCCCACCAGGTGGCACTATAGCATATCAACTTCTGCACCGTTCAATCAATCACCATTATAATGTAAGGAACGTTGTTGATTGTGAATATTAAATTTTAATCAGAAATAAATACAACAAAAATATTAATGTTTTACACATCCAGAACTATAAATTATTTACACTATTTTTAGTACTCATTCCACAAATTTGTAACAATATGTTTTGCTTGCTGAGCAGAGATCAGCTTAGTGTTTTCAAAAATCAACTTGGCAAGGGAGTTATGGGCGTGTTATAAATAAAAATCTTTTTTTATCAGCAATTGCACTCACAGACTTAAAATATAACAAAAATATTTTTGTTCAGCCGAGATATGGATAGGGGTTTTTTTTTGTTTAATTTGCAATGAACATAAATGTAACTCATAAAAAAATTTGTTATCCTTTAATCTGCATTGTTCAATTTACCTGTACAATGAACTGGTATACCAGCTAGTATTAGTTAAAAATGTTAAAATGTGTGATTCGTCTACCTCTATCTGCAGAAGACTGAGGAAAGATTTAAGATATTTCCGTTGTTTTTAAAAATGCTAATTCATTTTCAGCATCAAAATCAGACAAAAATTAATCCCAGCATCAGATACTATTAATTTTGGCAGGTAACAGTATATGTATATTTTAAACAAAATAACAATATCTTGCATTTTTTGTGCCTTTCTCTAAAATGAGTAAATTTTTCCACATTTTTAGTATAAGTATAAAAATAGAAAAGATTTGAACTCATCAAAATAAACACTTTATTCACGCTGTTAGAATACAAGCCCCTCCAGCAGCCTTGACTCTTTTTTCCGCTAATCTGGTGAAAAGGCGTGCTTTCACAATAATAGGCTTGTCAGGAAGAGTTCCATTTCCTAAAACCTTGTAATAACCCTGAAGAAAAATAAAGAATGGTTATAGAACAACAAATTCCCCACTTTTTTTTCCAAATAGAGAAAAATATCTACATACACTAAAGCATTAAAAAAACACCCTAACTTAAATGAGCATATAGTATATTTCTATTAAATTAAAATTTACTCCGGTTTGAATCTTCGAGGCCAGTGCTTCCCAACCCTTTTATCACTGCAGACAGGTCAACGTTCGATAACCTTACTGTGGCTCACTGGGAGGAAGAGGATGTTGTTTATTTTTATTGTTTTTGATTAAATAATTATAATTGAATTATATTTTTAAATATGCCTTCAGAATAAAATACAATTTCACCAAAAATGAATAGTAAAAAATGATGGAAAGTTGCACAACTTGAGAAAAATACATCTCATTATATAAAATAGAAATAATTTTAACATTCTTGCAGCCTGGTACCATTTGATCAATGGACCAATGCTGATCAGTGACTCAGGAGTTAGGGATCACTATTCATGCCTTCCTTCACTTAACAATGTTTCTTCCCTCCTAATAAGCATTGCAGTAATTTTTAAGGATTATTCCTTTACACAACTTTGTTCTTTAAAAAATATTTCATAGCCACGCACATTGAAGATGTTTATTGTTTGCACACTAATGAACAAGAAAGAAAAATCAAATGCCAAGAAAACTTTACAACTTTTGTTTAGGTAACATTTAATGAATTCAAAGTTTTAAAACATAGGTTAATTTAAGTGAAAGAATTTGAAATGCAAGCATTCATGCAACGTGTTGTACAGGTACCAGATATTGCGGATAGAATTAAATGCTTATTGCGGATAGAATTAAATGCTTATTGCACTAAGTTGTGATCCAAGACTGATTGCACTGAACAAGAAACTTTTAAAAATGCATTATTAAAAATTAAAATTAAGTTTAAAAACTAGATGTTCAGACAAAACTAAAAGCACAGGCTGTAGTTTTTTTTTTAAAAAATATTCCAGTACTCACAAATGATATTAGAAATATCTATATTCAAAAGTATCACAAAACTAAAGCAGCTGTCATGAAGAACAATTGCAACAGAAATGGTTAAATTTTCTAAGAAATCGAATTGAACTTGTCCGAAATTAATAGAGCTAACATGGGAAAAAACAATAAAAATTAAGTCTAGCTCATCTCCATGGCAACCACATTGCCAGGAGAAAAAAACCCCCCAAGGTAACCATATTGTAATGTTATCGCCCATCTAGGAGAACAAACAACTTAGCGTGCAGCACCCCTATATCAAATTAGCACCAATGCATTTGAGGTACCCTGTTCATGGCTATCTAGATCACCAGATTGGACAACCTACAATTCCTGCCCAAGGGGTTATCTGAAAGACCTCATGCAAGCGCTTTCTATTTGAAAGCAACTTCAGAACTCCTAATGTGCTATCATTGACAATTCCTGAACATATGGTGTGAAGCAGAACACTGCTTAAGATGTAACTAAGAAAAGAAGCAGTGTAGAACTTATAAAGAAATCATTTTACACTGTTAATTCTCATCAATCAATTCTTCTCAACTATATAATTAACAGCTGTTTGTAATTGCTATATTCATTTTGAATCATAAGGCATTTATTTGCCTTTAGTCCAGATTTCAATGAATTACTTCATAAGCAACCAGACTAAAAAGTCATAAATTTGTTTCTTGAATAATTATTTATGACTATAAAAAGATTCTGGACCATTCAGTGTTTTATAATTTACATTTAAAGATTAAAAACTTAGCTTACAAGAAATAATTTACATTTAAAGATTAAAAACTTATCTTAAGCCTTTTTTAAAACTCTTTGTGCTCTTAAATGTTAAAAAAAAAGTGATTTTAATAAAACTTTAAATATGCAATCAAGTACTCACATGTTTAACCACATCAATAACAGGGGCTTTGCCATCTGTGAGGTTTTCCAATTGTTTTTCAGAAACCAAAGACCACAGTTTGTTAATGTTGATCGTAGGCATGTATGTCTGATTTCTCTTTAAATGGAAATTTCTCATTCCTACTTTACCAAAGTAACCAGGATGGCTGAAAGAGAAATACTAGATCAAATACTAAGACTACAGTAAAACACCATTTTGGCACACAGACAATTTTTAAAATACAACACGTCAGAAAGATATTCCTCAAAGAGCATGAAGGAAAAAATGCAAAAAATGGTGGAGAAGGGGAAGAAAAACCAGCTTTTGCAGTTTTCACCTTTGTGACGTTTCCAGTTTTACCACCGGGAGGGATTATGAATTGTGGGATTTTATTATTCTGAAACTCATAAATATTGTTAAATTTTACGCAAAGAATACTAAAAGTAGTGCAAATAATTAATATCTGGATGTGTAATAAGTCAACATTACTTTACAAAGTATTTCATGATAAAATAGTAATGATGTAATAATCGCAAGTAACACCATTCCTTACATTATAATGGCGATAGTGCCAAGTTGGCATAATTTTTGGCGAGTTAGTGACCATATGAATTCTTATAGAAATGAGTGGAAAAATCATCCAATATCACAACCCATAACTCAAGTGGATATTTCTCAAGAGATCCACAAGGCCCATAAATGGGGAGCCTCTAGCCGAAACCAACTTCCAATCAGGAGACACCATTATGACATGTGCCTACAGCCAGATGCTTATGTCATTCATCCCTGTCATCACCTTCACCATTCCATATAAATCAAGACTTTTTCACTATCATCCACAATTAAGGACTGATATTTTTTAGATATGGAACAGCGGATTTCTATATAAATCCAGTTTCCCAATGATCCCCAGCGTACGAAACCTACCTAGTCTTGTTTTGACCATGAAGTCGTGGACCAGCAATTAGTTAATACTCTGGCTGTTGAGTAGAACAAATGCTTGTGTGAATAACCTTTAACATTATTAGACATTATTTATTTTATTAGACACTCAGTAGTGTCTGAATGTTGTAGAAGGTGTGAAGGCCTTGAGATTTTTATTCTGTGGATATTACTACTGTAACCTCCATTTCAAGGATTGTTTTTCAACAACAAATTTCTATTGCTCCTGAAGAACCATCTTGCTCTTTGCAACTGATTGTGTAAAATCCTCAAACCCTGACACATGTTACAATATATATATATACTAGCCGTTACCACCCGCTTCACTAGGTATTGCACGATGTTGTATATATGTATACTGTTTACATATATATTAATTATTGATATCTAGCATTAAGAATTCGATTGTATTGAAAAATATATTTATAGCTGTTACACTCTCGCCCCTTGATATAAAAAGAACATAAACTATAATATCTAATTTCTATTTATATCTAAAATAGGAGAAAGATTTTTTTTGCTCACTTAACCTAATAATCAAGTGGATTTCCACCAAAGCAACTTTCAGTGGATCTCTACTCCATAAAATAAACATGCATGCTAAATTTCAAGTCTATCTAACAGAGCAAAACGGAATTTTTATCATTAATACCTCGTTGAGAGCACTCTTAGCGGATTCCAATTCAACAAAAGAAGCATGCAAACCAAATTTTATTATTGTAGTCTAAGCAGTTCGAAAACGGGAATTTTGTCTATCAATACGCCCCAATAACTTTCCCCGCTTCCCCCTGGAGTTGATTTCCGTAAAATCCATTACTCTATTCAACTAAAGAAAAGTGCTCAACAAATTTCAAGTAAATGAGTTAAATTCAAAAACAGGAATTTTTTTTTAACACGCCTTAATCCCTCGCAACCCCACTTCTTTGGGGTACGTTTTCGCAAAAATCTTTGTAAAAGGAACTTTATTCCATGAATGGAACATACCTTCTAATTTTCAAGCAGGTGTTTCTATTAGTTGAAAAGCGGAAATAATTATCTATAACGCCCCTTAGGAAACGATATTCACAAAACCCATCTTACGGCATATCTCTACTCAGTGAATGGAATCTGCTTACTCAATTTCAAGATTTTACTTCCAATAGTTTAAAAAAGGAGTTAATTGCCTATAACGCCTGTTAATACTCTACAATGCCACTTGGTGTCGATTTTGACAAAACCCATTTTGCAGAGGATCTGTACTCTTAGGAGTTTAAAATAGAAGAAAACTGAACAATTATGAGTTGCTCATAACAGAAGATAATTCTGACCGACTCAGATATTACAACTGAAATCACACTTTCCTTTCACTGCAAATCTAGCAGTTTATTTGAAGATTATCTTAAGCAATGGAGCTCTACAATTTCTTGACATTATCCGAAATTAATAAATATGCAGATTGATTTATCCCCATGACGGTAAAGCAGAGCAAGAAAACAGGAACCAACATCTAAAGATGAAATTCAGATGTTCTCACTTTGAAATGATTACAAATAATCATGTAAAAGCCTCAAGTGGAGCATAATTGAATACCGTACCCTAAGAGGTTCACTTCTAGGAGAGCCCACACACTAGGTGCGAATTACTTTGGTTGGCAATAATTGTCCCATCTTGGTAATCATACTTTGAAACACTACACATGGTTTCTAGCATTTTCGTATTTTGTGGGTGCGCATTTCGAATTTCACTTTATTGTTGGGCTCCGTGAGTGAGGGAATATACTTTAGAATTTTTTACTTTGTTGAATGTAAAAGGTAAGAAAGAATCGATTGAATGGTGTATGAAGGAAGGATTGATTGCTTTGAGTTATGAATATCCGAAATGTAATGATCGGCAATAAAACGTTTTCTTCGAAATCGTACCAGCCAGGCCGAGTGTACGTTCGACCATTACCTCGCAGAATAAATATGGCGGTGCTCACATGATCATTTGTTTAGCGATGAGAACTTTAAGGCCTTTTTAAAATCTGTTACGCTGTACCCTCCACTCGGAAAAGATCAGCAGTAAGAAAGTAAGTGCTGTTTTTATATTTTTTATCTTAAATGACTAATTTCAGTATTGTTTATATATTTTCATTACACATCCGCCTTACCCAGCTATATTCCCTTGCCGCCAAAAGGGTGTGGGCTCTCCTAGGATTTACCTTACATTTTTGAGATGCGAAACTTGACACAAAAACACGGAAGTGTCCAAAATTGCAAAAATTATAGTCGGTAATCAAACATTCAAATTCTTGTTATTGAAAAATTACTACACCCAAAAGATGTGACGATAGATGAAAGCATGATGCTGTCAAAGGAAAGACTGAAAACAGTATATACCTCACAATTTGACCAATAAAAGTTTTGTTTTGAGAATTGAAGTTTGGTTATGTTTATCAATTTATTATATACACTGGAAAAGGTACTTTTTTTTATGATGATTGCCAACATTTGTGCAAGTCTTCACAAGTAGTAATGACTTATGCAGCTACTGATCAAAAAAGGATATTGCCTAACCGATAATTATCCCAATGCACCAGAACTTGAATTCTAACACAATCCACTTATTTCGCCAAATTTCTGGCATAAAGTTTACAATATGACAACCCTGCAAAATTTAGGAAAACAGTAACCCTACTCGGACTGGAATTTAGCTTTTCAGGATTTGGACAGCGGTAATCTTTTTTGGGTGGTTGTGTAAGATTTTTCTAGAAAGCTGAAAGTGAAGGAATGAGTGACTTTTTTGAATGAAACAACTGCGGGAAGAGTGTTTGCTAGAGAAAGGGAGATGCATGGATTAATTCAATTTGGAGGATGTTTTTTCTCAATTACTGCATCTTAGAAGCATTTTTTTTTAAATAAAAGAGGCAAGAAAGAAACGACTTTTTTGTGAATGATAGAAAATATTTCATCATGGATGTCCGAAATATGAAAATTGGTGTTTGAGAGAAACTGAATTCGTTATTTCATCGTTGGCCTAAAGCATTCATATCCGATCCCGCCACTGCTGCATTTTAGAAGTCACGTTTCCTTCACAAAAACACAACAAATGGATTTTCTTCTGAATAAAAAGGTAAGAAAGCAATGGTTTTTGTATGAATGAAGGGGATTCATACACTCATGGTATGGATGTCCGAAATTCAGAAAGAATTTCGCATTTAATTTCTTATTTGGTGGTTCCTATGTTGTCCATTACCACAGGTAGTAATGGAATACAATACCATGTGTAGGTAGAATGGATTAGCATCTCACAAATTACCCATCACAAAAGAAAGAAATATTACAAGAAAAAAAATAGTCTTCCAACATTTAGTTATTTTTATGGAATGCTTTTGTTTTATTCAGAAACTGGGAGGAAAACATTCTTATTTGAATTTTAGGCTTGTAATTAGATTGGGTTATCATAAGACATAGGACAGAATATGAGGGGAAAAAATAAACAAGAATTTTCCCTAATCCCTTATGATTGACTGAAAACACTTTTTAGAAGTGATTTCTCCTACTGACAAAAAATTGAAACAAGGCAATGTTTAATGTGTTGTTTAAAAAAAGAAACAATTAATAGAAAATGGGGGAGAAAAACAAACTGCTTGTGATGTTGGACTATGATGCTCATCTCAGTTTTAAAATTTGTCACACAAAAACTGAATTTTAAAAGAATAATTGCAAGTACACTATTATATTGGTTGATTTGTCGAATCGGGCGCCTCTTGTGTCAAGTGTTTTCTCGCCAAATCTGGTAACCCTTGTGAGTTTGTTTTCCAGTGAAGGAGTCGTTTTTAGGCGAAATTTTGAGCATGTGCAGTAGAGAGAGATTTCTTTCATTTTAACCATATTAGCGCATTCTTAATTCTTTTTTTAATTTTAACGATTCGATTCTTCAACAGTCTTTCTCGTGCATGAGCAGAAAGCTTTTATTACTTTAAAAATTCCATTGATGAGGAAACGGTTATTTCTTTTGCTCCGGTTGGGTCAGCTGTTCGGCTTTGTTTTAGGAATTACTTTTTACAGGTAATATTTTTATTTCTTTCTCCACATAAATTTCAAAAGATTGCCATGATGTTCAGCAATGCTCTTACGATTAATTTGAATGAATGCATGAAATATTACGATTACTATTGTTAAAGTTTTTTTTTGCAATGATGCCTGTGCTTGGAAAGAAAGCTGTTTTAGAATAGTGCATGAAAGAAGGTTTGATTGGATCATCGTATGTATGTCCGAAATGTGGATAAAGTATGAAATTGAGAGAAAGAACGGGTAAGAAAGTGAATAATCACTTTTGAATGGTACTGCAAAATTCAGTCCAGTGTGAAAGAGGATACCCATCATGTGTTTAGGAGTGTAAAGAAATGGCTTTGGTTTGAATTGAGTAATATGGATTTGTGTGCACAGTTTTGTTAGTGATGCAAAAATAAAAATGTTTTGGAAGGTGTTCTCAGAAATATGCAGTAGCTTACTGGTATAATTTCAGTAGGCAACTCATCGTCATCATAAATGTCAGAAATAGCAGCATTTTTAAAGGTAAGTGAAATTATTTCCATTTTTAAATGCCTGATTTTTGCAGCGATTTTCAGTATCAAAACTTTAAAAATTCTACGTTTTTAATTATATTCCTTCCTCCATCTTGAATTTCGCGCTCTGGCATTGTGGTAGGGTTGGAACTCTAAAACACAACACGCAAAAACGCGCCAAATTGGTGATTTTTCAAAATTTCGGAGGCGCCCGATTCGACAAATCAACCAATATTACATTTCTGATTGTTGATGTGAGTTCGCATATTTCAATAATATCTTTTAGTTTTATATATTGATTAATTGCAGCATTCCAATACATGAAACAATTTTATTACAAACAGAACTTACTATTTATCGAAATTTATTCTATGATGATGCATACCACCAGCATTACCACGGCCACCAGGATGCTTGCGATGTTTGCCTATAAACATTTAGAAATAAATAATTTGACATTAACAAATGATAAAAAAATTAAAATTATTAAATGCTTTCATTGAGGTTGTGTTCTACACAATAAATTTAATTCTAGTTCAAAGAAAAATGTCTATTAGACAGCTGAAACAATACTAAATTTTACTGTCAAAAAATAAATTGCAATATTCAATAAACACGCGTTTTTGCTAGAATGTAGTGGTTCATTAATATAAGCAACAAAACATTACATACCTACTCTTCCATGTCCATGGCTAACATGCCCCCTCAATTTCCTGGTCTTTTTCTTGTGTGCAGACTGCAAAAAGTAACATAAGAAAATACTTCAGAACTGACTGAATATTAAAGTCGCACTGTTCAGCTACACGAGGGCTTTTGGCGACGGACCACGTAATTTTGAACCATGGTCAAGTGACGTGGACGACACCTGAGCCGGCACTACCACTCTCCTAACTACCACACCACACCACACGGGAGGACGTTTCAGCTCTCGACAGATTTAACGTGCATCGCTGCCCTACACCGCGGGTCTTTAGTGGTACTGGGCTCGAACTCGTGACAAGGCAAGCCACGATCCGATACCTATACCACTCGGCTACCGTGGCCAAAATATTTCAGAAACATAAAAATTAAGAGGAAAAAATTAAATGGCTATAACGAATTATACAATTTCATGTTTGGAATTTATTTCAGGAAGCTTTATTGTTTAAAATAAAATTTATTCTATATTAGATTATCTCGTTGTTGACATATCACAACCGAATGTCGACTCTCAATGATAACTAAACTATTTTCTCACATTAAATAAGTTTATTTATAAAACTTAATGCATACAGATCATTCATATATGATTCAGGTAAGTTATAAATCACCATTCTTTTCAGACCGCATATTAAAAGTGAAAGTTTTGGCTAACGATGAAATATGCAGCCCATTCAAGTACGAATCTTAGTACTTTCAATTCATGGTTTCAACTCAAGAAAACATTAAAAAGCACAAAGAGAATGCTCTTCATAAAAAATAAAAGACAACGACAGAAAATTTGAATTTTTCTTAAGGAAAATGTATTTATTGAATAAATAACATGAAAAGGAGGAAAATTTCTTTTAATAAAAATTCTGAAAATATATTAACATGACATAAATAATGACATACATAGATTAAACGCAACAAAAATTATAGAATTATTTTAAAGAAATTACTATAAAATTAATTTAATAAATAGATGAAAAGAGATAACTCACCATTCTTGAACTATTTCCACGATGAGAATGCCTAGAGTAAGTATTGTAAAAGCAAAAAATTCATAAGTTTAGATGTTTGTTCCTACTTGTCAACAGCAATTGATGGACAGAGACATCACGAAACTTTCTTAACATACCACCAATTATAGCGTAAAAAATTGGAATTAGTTTTAATTTCTAATAGATTTATCGAAATTCAAGAAATTCATAATTCACTAAGAAGAGTTCTATAATTGATTTATTTCACAATGCTATCAACAAATCTGCCAATATTCGTACATAATATCCTTAGATTTTATTACATCTTTTTTCATTACATTGATTTTTTCAAAAATAGCTGATTTGTTCTTTAATATATGACCTCAAATTTATTCCAAAAAAGTTTTTAAATCATCTTTATGCATCTTATTAGTTTCAAAGCGAGATGAGACTGAAAGCGGAAAATCGTAATCGATTAGTTTGTTTCCGGTTCCGGTCTCCGGTTAATTCGAATCATAATAAATAAATATGTCTTCAATAATGAATAGAATTCGTTATTTAAACGTCGGATTTAGCTATTGTTTTAATAGGTAAGATGTAAATCCATTTCATTTCATTGTTTCAATGAGTTTTACTGTGAGCTTGTCTTTTTTGTTAGTATTTTAGTTTTTGTTTTGGGGTCGAATTAAAGGTCGTCTCACGCGAAAACAAAATATCTTTCCCAAACTTTGTTCAGCTATAAAATTTTAATTTGTCTTCTCTTATGTTTTGATTCCAACTTTGCATATAGAAAAATATGTTTTGTCCTTTTTTACTTAATAAATTGTATTGATCTGTATTGAAATTTGAAATCAGGCAAATTGTTATATCTTTTAAATAAAATATAATGTATTACATTTATCTTTTTGAAAATTCTTGTGAAAGAATTTAATTTTTTCTTCAGATTGGTCTAAAACACATTTCGAAAAAGTATTTTCAGTAGGATAAGAAAAATCGGTAATTACGTAATAGCGTTACCGTAGTCAAAATTGCTCCACGAGAATCGTTTTTCTTCAAATAAAACTCGGAAGAATTTTTGGGTTCAAGTGTAGTATAGGGAGGCCACTTGGCGCAGTCCTTTATTTTGGTGACTAAAAGTTGTCGCCAAGGTACTTTTTTCGGTATTATTTATTTTAGAATGAATTCGATATCTCACCATGACTTAGATAAAAATCCGAAGAAAAATCGTCAAATCCAAAGTGGCCCCCTTTATACTACACTTGAACCGAATTTTTGTTTGAACTGTAAAAGTTTTTGAATCTTCTAACAAAATAACTATACATAATCAAAAAGTTTGAGGGACTGCATGCAATTGTGTTTAATTTTAAATGCATATTCTAGATATATCTCATACTCTTTAAGTACTTGGGACTTAATCAGAACATTTTTTTTATGTTACAATATGCTAGGAATGTGTTTAAGTGTTATGTACTTTTATATAATCTTTTATGTTATGTTTTTTCTGCAAGGTCTTAAAATGATATGATTTTTTTAATCAATATCCTTAAATTCAGTTTTAATACCTTTTTTGGGCTATAACCATGATATGATTTTGCCTGCTTAATATATCAAAAAAAGACAGTGCATTTAAATGGTATTTTTGAATTTTCTTCAAGTAAGTATTTGCATTTCTAATAAGCTCAGTTTTTTTTGTATTTGTAACTAAACATTTCAAATTAAAAAAAAAAAGAAATATATGCTAGAATAATTATTGTTTGATGCAGTTGTCACAAAAATCATAAATCTCAAAATTGGTCTCTGATATGGAAGATATGTCACTAACTTTTTAGTACTTATAGATTATTGCCAGTGGTGCACACAAGGGGGGTTCTGGGAGTCCGGATCCCCCCCCAAAGCCCTTGATTTTTTTCCCGATTGATTATAATTTTTAAGTATATAGTACGTAAAATTTAATTAATTACTTGCTATTAATGATTATTTTTATTAATTAATGCTAATTATTTATTCAAAAACTAGTTTTTTACTGTGTTTTGTTCCCAAAAATCGACAAAATCAAAAGGAGCATGATACAAGAATGGTGAACTTTCGACCCCGGACCTCCCCCCCCCCCTTGAAAAATTCCTGTGTGTGCCACTGATTATTGCAACCTATTGGTGACATTATATGAAACGAAACACCTGGTTGCCAATTCTGAACATACGACACATATGTAATCAGGGTTGCCACAATTACAAAATTAAGAACCAACTTTTATTTCTTAAAACAGAACTTGATTGTAAGGGCTTTTCTTTTATATATATATATATATATATATATGTGTGTGTGTGTGTAAACAAGACATTTCTTTGTTTCAGAGTGCATCAGGAAAATAAAAAATAATACATAATTTTTTTCTGTTTTAAAAAGAATGTCTTAATTCTAGTGACATACACAAACTACTTTTTCAGGAGAAATTTACATTTTAAAAAACAGATGAAAGTTCTAAAGCATAATCTTTTTGTTAAAAATTAAATATCTGTTTATGTATATGGGATAGGTTTTAATCTTCAAGCCTTATCTTTATGTAAGGATTTGATTTTTTGATACTTACTCTGGTACTCCCAATAGATTTTTCAGTACTTACATATTAATGCCACAGCCAAATTTATGCCATGTGAATTTCTCCATTATATAATTTGCAAAAGGGAACCACAACAAAAACGGATTCTTGCATGTTTTATTTGAAGAAAAAAGTATTTTTAGGGGTAAATTTGGCTGTTGTGATGTTAATACGTAAAGCATATTGTTGATCCTTCTGTGATGCATTGGTTTTTGGGTAGACTTGATGAAAATTCATTGTAATTTAAAATTTTTGCAATTAATTCATAAGGAATTTATATAGCTTATCATATGATATAGCCAATGTCTGTGTTTGTGAGGACTAAGGAAAGTAATTGCCTATGGTTTCTAAAACTGATAGCATTTATCGGTACTTATGTATTATAGCAACAATCGCCAACTCTATTAATAATTCGCAAAGTTGGCAACCCCAATTTCCTATGTTCTCATACGTACTGAATTGGCAACCAGGTGCTTCATTTCATAAAATGTTGCCAACAGCTTGCCTTGCCCGTAGGTACCCATTTATTCTCTGGAACTGTTCTCTAAAATTTTAATTTTTATTAATAAATAATTTCTTATGGATTTTCATTTCTGTGTCTGAAGTAAACACTTAAGGCAACAGTTAACTTGTCATGAATAATTTAAAAATTGACTTGGGAAAAAATGCATTTTTGATGTGTAAAATATTGTATTTAATTACTTGGAATAACCTGAAAAAAATATTAATTTTTTGCTAATTGAAGAACCATAATTTGTTATAAAATCTGTTATAAGTATGAGACACAATTATTAAAAGATTTTAAGGTACTCAACTTTTGTAAGGACCATGAAACCAAACACAGCAACATTGTGGAAAAACATGCCAAATTCTATTTCGTCATTGTTTTCGGAGTGAATGTATTTTTTTTTAAATATTGCTAGTGTTCATGCTGGCAACAATTTGGAAAATCAGTTGAGTTGGTCCTTATTACCGATAAGTACCAAACCTAGAATAGTCTTAGGGATGAAGTTAATTAAAAAGTTATATTCCTGATTTGAACGGAATTCAGTTTTATACTGTGGATGGAGAAGTTAATTTTTTAAAAATTATCCTTGCACATTGGTTCTTTGAACCTATGGCACCTTGCAGTGCAGTAAGTAAAAAAAAAAAATTGGCTCAGTACTTGGATGAGTCTCTAAAAAGTCTAAGGGAAGGATATTTTCCAAAGCAGGGTAAGAAAAAAGATGCCTGACAGTCATTGGAGCGGTACGTAATACACAATCGGGGTAGTCAACAAGTCAAAATCTAAATAAGTGAACTTGTAAATAATCATGTTAAGCAAAATAACATAAATAGTATTTGTAAATAACATAATTAGTACTTGGTAGATAGGCACAGATCAGTCTCAGTGATACCAACCTGCGTTTTCTGAGTGGCTCAGTCATAGCTCGCTCTAAGAAATTCAATTATTGTAGAACAATGTACAAGAAATTTAGCGGGAAATTCTATCAATCAAATTCATCAATTTGCTTTTTTTAATAGTAAAGGCTGTAGAATGTAAGCAAGAAGCTTTATCATAGAAATTATCCCATAACTCAAAAAATACATAAAATAAATGTTTTTTTTTGTGTGTGTTTGATAGGAAGGTTAATATAGTATGAAAATTCAAGCCAAAAATTAGTTTTAATATTATGATCATTTTTGCTCTGTATAATGTTGCTTTGCTCGTATAGTGTTTTTTCCATTACGTACATATTGCGGTCCGCATGAAATGCCTGTCAGGTGTATGCGGCCCAGCATAAAAAAAGGTTGAGTACCCCTGGTCTAAATAATAGAAAAAACTTATTCTTTTCAGTATTGATATCCTTATGATGACAGAGTTTGACTTTATGAACATGCTCTCTAATAATCCATTTAATGTTTCTAAGAGGAATATGTATGTTAGGTTGATCAAAACTACAACCCTCTTTAGCAAGTGCATTTACCTGCTCATTGCCAGGAACATTATAGTAGCTGGAAATCTGTTGCTAGGTGATTTCTCTTCCTGACTCAATAAGGGGGTCAATCAGTAGTTTGCACTGAAACTTAGTGAATGTAAGACCAACATTATATCTCCTGTGATGATAAAAATGGCAGCTGGAGAATCCAAGAACAACTTTTTGCCTAGTAATATTTTTCATGACTTAGAATGTTGCAGCCTGCGGAAAACATTGGATCTCTGCCATCAAAGATGTTACCAGGGTGCACCATGAGGAGGTAAATCTACAGTCGCATCCTCACAACTTTACATTTAAACTCTTTTGAGACAAAACTGGAAAACATTCCTCACTTCTCCTATTTCTACAAGAGGTTGGAGGATTGACTTTGACCAAGATATCTCGAATAAACCCCGCAAAAAAGCTGTCGGGAAATTGAGACGCAGTGGGTCATGACTGCCTTGCATATCACCTCTGCCAAATTGGTATTTTTGAGTTTCAAATTGCTCACTCTGTAAGAAAGACAAGGTCATGGACAGGAACCATTTATTGGGATGCTCAGTTCTACGTGAAGACTACAAGGTGAAAAGATAAAAAACATCTAAACATCTGCTGATGGGGCATTGATTTTTTTCTCTTGTTTTATTTATTTTTTCTGTTTCTTCTCTGACTGTAGTAGTTTGTGTCATTTTTCTACGCCATTTGAAATAAATAAAAATATTTTTAATAGCTTTAAGGATTGTCAAGATTGCATACAAATCTGCATTAATATCACAAAGGTTCCCAGCTGCTTCCATCACAAAGCTATCAGTGTAAATATGGGTTCAGTGCTCAATTGAATATCTGCTAAAAATGTTTGAGAACACACCAGCACCTATCCTGTCAACCATCATAGAGCTATCGGTGTAAACATGGTTCAGTGCTCAATAGAATAACTCTCAAAAGCAGTAGCCAGTGCTATAGTTTTCAGCTCATCATGGGGAGAACCCTTTGAGAGGGGTATAACCAAGTCAAAAGCTGCTCTCTTGGGAAAATGCAAAAAGTCTGAAGAAATGTGAATTTTAAAAATAGTCCTATACTGCTTAAAAATTATTCAATCACCATGAGAAAAATGTTTTGAGTCTTTAATTTAAACTGAGCCAGTAGCGTACACAGGAATTTTTCAAGGGGGGTCCGGGGTCGAAAGTTCACCATTCTTGTACTATGCTCCTTTTGATTTTGTCGATTTTCGTGAACAAAACATAGTAAAAAGCTAATTATTGAATAAATAATGAGCACTAATTAATAAAATTAATCATTAATAAGAAATACTTAATTAAATTTTATGTACTATATACTTAGAATTATAATCAATCGGGGAAAAAATCAAGGGCTTGGGGGGTCCGAACCCCCTTTGTGTGCGTCACTGAACTGAGCTGAAATGTAATTCTGCTAAAAAGTATCTTTACAACTATACAAACTTGGACCAAATAACTTATTTCTCTAATTAGGTCAGTAAAGTTACTTAATGTGAGAAAATTACCTTGCAATGAAGTTTTAGGAAAAATAGCAACCATATAATAATTCTGAAAAACTGAAATAATTTTTTTCATCTTATTTTATTTTCTCTAATCCATTATAGAAGCAGAACTTGTAAATTTCACATGAACTGTGAATACATGAATTATAAATACAGTGCTGTAATGAATACAATACAGAAAAATAAGAACACGAACTCTAAGCTTAAGCAAAAATTCTAATATTTATTATTAAAAGGGTAAAGTAGATTTTTTTTTGTAATCTTATAATATTTTATAATCACATTGCAATATAATTTCAATTTATATTTATTAGTAATATTAAATGTTATTTTTAATCATTTACATATTTTATTTGCTAATAGGATTATCAACTGTCAGGCTTTAACTTGTTTTCAAATGACCTGACAGCTTTTGATTTTATACAACTGAGGTCGGCAATGTATGGTGTGTGAAGTGATTGTCAGTGTCATTCTACAAAGTTATGAAATATAAGTTAAATTGCTTTGTCTCATGTATTTTTATTTAAAGGTTATTTCTTTCTTTCAATTCTTGATCATAAAAAGATTCAGCTGAATCTGCTTTTATGTATAAAAACATCTTCTGTATAAATGTGACTCAATTTTAGTGTTAAATACTCAATTCAAATCCAAATGATTGCATAATACTTGTGTAATGAAACATCACTCATTGCTACTTCATGAACAAAATCTTGAGAACTATTGAAAGCAAAATTTAAGAGATTATGAAAAGATCTGGGAGATAACTCTACTCATAAATCAACAGCTATTTTAAATTGCTGTATGTCATTGCTGACATGATTTAATTGTTTTCAGAAAATGTCATTTGTTCTTTAATCTTTTGGTTCTACATATATATTTGAATAAATTTTTTCTTATATGAAATTTATTTTGAGTCCACAAAGAAATTGTTTAAGAACTGAACATTCAGAATGAAGTGCCAGACTGAAAGTCACGAAATATACCCCTGGTATTGCAATACGAAGTAGAGCTTTGCAAAGACAAGATTCGCATTAAAATTTTACATTTTTCTATTTTACTATATTACAAGAATACTTATATTTTATGTATTTATTTCTCATTTTGATAAATATTCTTAAAAGGTACATAATATTTTATGTTGCTTATTTTTATGTTAATATATTTAAGTGATGCATAATTAATATACAATAAAATTGGTTGATTGGTTTAGCACACCACAACTATAAGGTTCCTGACCCCTGGTATACAAAATGTCTGGCCTTTCTTGCAATAAGGTTGTTGATATTCATAGTAATTGTACTTGAATTTATTCAATCATAAATTCATGACATGATATACTTTTTTTAAAAATTAAATGATACTGGAAATAAGGTCTTGTTGACCCAACTGAATTTAAAACATAAAAATCTCTTGTACTGTTTCAACAATATTTTAATCTCCTTGGTTCGCTAAAATTTTATAATAGTTGATCTTTTTGCAAAATAACAATTACTCATTGTCCTGTCTCGTAAATGCCTAGTCTCATAGTGCCCCTTCCCCCACACAATGTTTTCAGCTTACTGGTATCAAAAGTAACAACGAATGAACATGTAAATCACATCTCCTAACAGTTTCTGTTTAATAGGGGTTTTTTTTCCCAATGGAGTTGCAAATTGGCATTACCATTGCAGACCTAGTACATTCCCTGAGAGCTGATATCACTTTTTACTGCGATTTAATAATATAACATGCAAGTTCCCGTTTTACTTAGTTTAGTATAAGTGTAAATTCCTGTTGACCATTGTTACCAAATGAATGCAATATTCCATAAATATTTCATTCTGACAATGTATTTTGATTGGTGTAAGTTTCACTGGAATTTCGCTAATTTTAATAGTGGATGGGAGTTTATGCATGAACCCATAATTGTTATAAAAATGATCTACATATTTAACAGTGATTATAATTCTTCAGAAGGCCCAGTGGTCGAATGGTAGCGTATCACGCTTCCACACCACAGGTTCGAGGTTCTATCCTCGTGCTGTGCAATGTCGACTCAGCCTTTCATCCCTCCTGCAGTGGGTCAATAAAATGAGCACCAAGCTTGCTTGGGGACTTAAACACTGGGGGTCTCATTTTAGACTGACCACCTGATCGGGACATCTGCTCATGCACCTCAGTGCCTAATGGTCACGTATACTGGGATGGTCACAGTAGGCCCTGGCCCTCATGGGCTGTTGCGCCACTGAGTTTGAGTATAATTCTTCAAGTATAGTTAATTTAAATGATGCTTCTATTTTCAAAATCATGTTTGGAATTTGAAAATTATTGTTTAATATTAGTCAAACATTTATTTTTCTGACTTTGCTTACATGGGACAAGTAAACATGTTAAGTTTTTCTTCTGTGCAAAGCTATCATATTGGTGTCACTAGTGTTTGAATTTTAAGAAAAATAAGTACCAAAATTTTTTTTTTTTCTCTCTCCCATAGGTCTATAGGAACAGGAAACATAGCCAATACGAATGGGGGTGATGGATGGTTTAGTAAACTTCTAATGGTTCGTAAAATTGACCCTGGTCATGATTCCCATTCTAAATTGCTATCAGCTTCAGAAATTATTTATGAAATGCAAAGTGAGTTCAATTAAATATAAATGTACTCCAAATTTTTTTTTAGATAAACTAAATTTTATAAACCAATTAATATTGTTTTTGTAAAAAAATATTAATTGGCTTTTATTTATTCTATTTTTTGATATTCTAACCCGAGAAAAGTTTTCATTGCAATCTAATATTAAAATTGTAATTTTTCTTTCATTTATATTTACATTTTTTTTTATTTTTCAGCTCATGATGTTAAACCAAAGCATATTGATTCTTATTTAAAAAATTAGTAAGTGTTTCTTGTCATATGAGTTAGAATAATTTTGTTGTATTATAAAAAGATGTGTAAAGCTATCAATTATGGGTAATACGTATACAAATTTTAGTTTTTTTTCTTCAGATTATTGACATTTTGCTAAGTTTTACTGAGCTTTTTGCTAGACTAAATACTTTTTAAATTTGAATTGAAAAAAAAGTAAATAGTTTAATACATTATTATTATTTTTTACTCATACAATAAGCAAATCAGTGTGGGGAAAAAGAAAATTCAGTTTGAGTTATAATTGAACCTTTAAAGCGGAGGTTCCCAAACTTTTGTCTTGATTTCCGGTTTTGGGCAGACCCATGCTTACCTAATATTGAATTTTTGAAAATTTATCAACTTGAATGCCTTTTTGAAAGCTGGTATAGATACTTATTGTAAATTTCTAACTCTAGTGAAATATAGTGTTTAAAACAAGAAATATGTTAATTAATTAAATTAAAATTTAATTACCGTATTTACTCGAATCTAAGCAACAGTCTCAACAATCTAAGTTCTCAAAATGTTTTTTGTGAAAAAATGTTGTCATTGAATCTGAACCGCACCCCTAATTCTCTACACTTTTATAAGAAAAAATAAAAAAGTGTGTAAAAGGTTCATCAATAACCGATACTTAAACAATTGTGAAGTAAATTTAATGAGAAATAATAATAATTTAGTTGATAATTTAAGTTAGTAATTTATTCCTTTTTTACCAGTGTTAAAGACTTTCAAACATATACATGAACCTATAATTACTCTAACCTTTAAGTTAGAGATAGTTGATTATCAATTAGAATTCAAGTTGTTTTGAAAATCATTTGTCACTCTCATTGTCACAGCTGACTTTGGAATTAGTGCTGGTATCGCCTTTTTCCCTCATGGTGTCATCTTCCATGCCATCCAATGCATATGTTATGCAACATTTTTTTTAAAAAAGAATGTATTACAGAAGAATGTAAAAGAATTATTAAAGACTGTTGAACACTTACAAGCATGAATTATATGATTTTGTTTACGCCATCGACATATATTTGTTTCATCCATGTCAACTTTTCAGTGGCCACTGCTATGTTTCCCTTTTTTTTCTGCATATAAAATTTCCTCCTTTAACTCTTGCATCATAGGGAACTCGTCTCAATACTATTACCGATATCTTTGATGTTTAAGTGATTAAAAGAAAGCATATACAAAAAAATTCCTAAATATGAGCAGACAACTATGTTTAGAATAGACTGAATGCTGGAGTTGAACCAAAAGAATAGGATAAGTCATTGATACAAGTGGCCAAAATGCATGGTTACATTTTTCCTTTAGAAAGGGGTAAAAATTCAATTTCTCTCATCCAACAAACATTTTGCCTTTGATTCTAAGCCACACCTGATTTTCAGTAGCATTATCATTGGAAAAGTAATATGGCTTAGATTCAAGTAAATACGGTAATACATAAAATAACTGATCAACAAGCAAAAGCTTTTAATGGGAAGGATGAATCAGGTGCTTCAATAACAATTTTTTGACTTTTGGCATCAATCTTGTCAGGTTTAACCCTAAATCTCCTTTGTTAGCAATGTCCAGCTTTCTCTTTTTTTTTTATTTTGGAGATTGGCAAGTGGACTAATAATCCTTCTGTTTAAGAAAAGCAATTAAAAACTTTCTCACAATGCTCCATAACTTGGGATAAATAACTGGTATATCTTTTTAAAGACAAAATTTCTGGCATTAATTTCTAAACTTTACTATAAGATATTCATTAGTGTCTATTTTGACTACTTCCTTTCGTAATATGACATTTGTTCTTTTTTTCAATACGACATGAATTTATTGCCTACCTTGGTATTACCATAGTCAAAACATTCTCAAACCTAGTTTCAAAATCTGAATAAAGGGCATTTAAATGTTGAACATAGATTAAAACGTCGTTTTCCTGGCAGATTGTCTGTGAGCAATGAGGTTGATTCACGACATTGAGACGACTAGTCGAAATCACGTGACGAGGACCCCAACATTTCCCCACATTTTGAATCAGTGTGTAAATTTCGTATGCTTGATATGTTTACAAATTTGTGAAGCTTATTTCTGAAATTTTATTTATTCTTACTATATTTTTGCATTATCCTTGTTTAATAATCAGGTATGAAGTATTTTTCGTAATTTTTTAGCATAATTTTTGTTTCAGCTTAGTATATTTGTCATTTGGTGTTAGTGTGCGAAGCCGGCAGCTTCTTGCAGTGTTTGTTTATATATTTATTAATAGTTCTAGATTATTTTTAGCATCCTTATGATAAGTCCTTTGTTTTCATGTAGTTTATTATGTTTATTTACGCATGAGAATGATTTACAATATAGAATTGAGACCATTGAATTTGGAAAAACTTCTCATGTGTGTACAATTACTTATTGGTACATAGTGTATCACACTCCACATAAATTCATAGAATAGTGTAATTTGTAAGAAACATGTGTAGATATGAAATGGTCCCATTTTGAAATGTTAATGTTTATACCTTTCATTGTCTGATTTCCTTAGTAATTACCAGCTACAAATATTTAATGTTTTTAGAAATACTATCTCTATAATTTCTCATAGAAGAGTATGGAACATTCAGAAACATGAAATGCAAGTAAATATAATTTTGGAAATGAATTTATACTAAGATTTGTCAATGACATGGATATATTTTTGTTTATTTAAAAATTTCATACCTATTTCTAATGTTTAACAAGAGATTTATACTTTTTGAGAGCAGTATATAAAATAATAGTTGGTTAATAATGAAAATTTTTGATTAATAATTAGGAACTCTTCTGTGATGGAAATGAAATTGTTTTTAACATCATTTAAAGGTTTGGGATATCTGAAATAATCTAATTATGAATAAACATTTTATCTGTTTTATTGTTTGACTTCCTTTGTAATTATTACCCTTCAAAAGGTTTGAATTTTTTTAGAAATGCCTGTCTCCAACATTCAGAAAGAAATGAACTTGGGTTTTTAAAAATAAATTAAGAAAACATGCTTAAAGAAATAGGCTTTTTAATAAAATTATTTTATAGTAGAACAAATTAAATTGTTTTCATGAAAATTTCTCGTATAATGAAGCAGAAAATTCTTATCGTACTCAATAATCATACTCATTTTAATATACATTATTTATTGACACTTAATTTTAACTTTACATGAATACACTATAAGTAAATAAAGCTGACTCTATGAATGTAACACTATACTATAAAGACAAATAGAGGATCTAACTGCCAATATTTAACGTTCATAATATCTTGTTATTATATCTCAATTTTTATCTTATTGATAATATCTAATAAAATTATCTGGAAACCTTATAAATGGCTTTTTCAATTTATTTACAAGAAAAAAATATTAGATATTATCAACCCAAACAAATAAAATGATACTGTAAAAAAAAATTAAAGAAAATCCTCTCCTAAATCACATATTAAATAGCTAAAAAAAGGGCCAAATTATACAGAATTTCTAAATTTTTCTCTCTATTTATCTCATTAGGTTTATGACATAAAAACGAATTTTTAAACACCACCACAGGCAATTAATAGTAAACAAACAAGTAATTGGGTTGTCTGTTCTTTAAAATTAATTAAATCTTCAAGAAAAACAACCAGCTATGTTTCACTGGAACTAGAAAGCAAAAACAGGAGACTGCATTATGTTTGTAGGTTGTCAACAGAACTTTGCATAGTATTTTTGAGAAATTGTATATGGTATGGATCCAGATTAAATGAAATATCCTAAGAATTTTAAAATTTCAGATCTTAAATCTATACAATCAACTTTCTGAATTTACATAAAACAAATTAGAATACTTAAATCATGCAACTTATAGAAAGAAGTTTTGAATAAAAAAAACATACACATATAAAAGGGCAATGTAGCAATGTTTTTATTAATAAATCTTTACATTGCATGTACTATATCAAAATAAAATTGACAAAGGATTTTTTTTTTGAATTTCACACTAATTGCAAAATTTCTACAATCTGTTCCTCTAAAATATACGAAGCATTATCTTCTGTTTTAATGGGAATAATTGATTTTTTTACACTGAACATACCAACTCTTAATGCTTACCTATTTCTACCAGTTATTGTATGTATAGTGTTAAATATACTTCAGGTCATCCAAACTTAAACTTATTTGGATTAATGTATTGACATGTTATTTCGTTATCACTGATTATGCATCTAAAGTATCCTTTATACAAAATTATATTTATACTAAAAAAAATTGATAATGAAACAACATTAAGAAAACAGATTCAAAATTCTTGCTCTGAAGTTTGATGTTTGAAAATATATTAACTTCAAATATAAAATTAATTACTTCAGTTTGTCTAAGAAATGCTAAATCAGTACTCATAGCATTAAACTGCCAACTGCATAGATTTCTTCAATGCACTGTGTTATACTTCAGTAATATGGGTAGTCTATATGTGAAACTTATCAAAATTAATGAATTTTACATTTTGATAACCCTTGTGCAAATACCAATAAATGTTATACATAGTAATAAAAACAACAATTGTGTGACAAATTTAAACCAGTCCAATTCTGAAAAACAGATGTGTTAAGAAATCCCTATACTACATAATAGATACACCACACAAATATTTTATAATTTTTATTTTTTTTGTGTAAAAAAAATTATGGATTCAAAAATGACTTTATTTTGACCATGCAGGAGAGAACAGGACTTTTATATTCAATATATACACACAAATTTATCTTCTATAATATACACAATTTAACACATTCAGAATGAAATTCTCGATAAATAATACCTTTTTACTAAAATGGGGCTGCGAATAAAGGCTTTAAAAATGTTGCATAATTTTTTTACTTACTTTTTTACTTTACAAAAAAATATTTACATTCCTGTAGATATCTATCCAAATTCCTTTTAGCAGAAGTTTCTTTTGTGAACACAATAATAGTAGGAATGGAGCTGGCGACGATTTCTAAATGTTTAGTATTGAAAACAAGCTTATTCAAAGTGAAGTGGTCAGAGCATAATAAGTGAGATGGTTTAAAATCCTTAGGCTTCATCATGTTAACTAAACACTCGAGTTTTTTTATCGGGATATTAAAAAAAGATTTTTTTCCTATACAATCATCTGATCTTTTTCTGTAATCGAGTTATAATGTAAAAGAGCAAGAGCAAAATAGTACACAAAAGAAGTGTTGAGTTTGAGTTAAGTGGGAAACAAACCAAAACATATTCACGTGCTCTCCTCAACACGTGATCGTGACGTCACATGTATCAACCTCATTGGGAACATTTGCAACAGCCAATATACTCCTTTAGCTTAATTCTGGCAAGGAACGCTGAAATGATAGTCCTTGTTTCTAATAAAATGTATGCTGTCCCCTTGTAACTGCAAATTAACCTCATTAAATTTAATAAATAAATATGTTTAGTAGGTAAAATTTGGTTCCCATTTGATTAAGTTTTCTTTTAAAGTTAACGTCAAGATCTGGTTTAATGAGAACTACTATCATAGACCCCCCATTTACACCTCATGGATCCGCAAATTATTTTTTCTCTGATGCGAACCCCTATCTTTTTGCCATAGACCCCTAATAGTTGATATAAACCACTTTAAGAATCACTGCTTTAGAGTATACTTTGTAGTGTATTCATTGATCTTTATGATACGTGCAAACAAAATAATATTTAAAAAAAATACATGTTGATGCCAATGTGAATGTCTTGAATCAATTGATATATTTTCCATTTTGCATATTTTATTTACTGCTTTTTAATCTTTGGATAGTTAAAGTGAATCTATTATTACTGAGGTAACATTATTGCATTGCTACAGTAATTATAGATTCTATTTGAATATTCGAAGGTTAATACCAGAGTAATATTGGATTTAGGTTGTAATCAAAGATTGCAAATGTTTGTGATTACTGAATATGATTTTTAAAATTCTCTTTACTTTTTGAAGCTTGTGCAGATGTATGGAAAAATTCTTATTATTTCATTATTTTTAGTAACCAGATGATCATATTATAATTTCTTATTTAATTTTTTAAAATAAAGTCAGTAGATGCAGAATTTCAAATGCATTCTCCACTATTATAATTATTTTGAAGCAAAAGATTAAAATTGTTTTTCAAACCCAAATTTAACCTTGTAAACTAACTTCTACTAAGTAGCAGAATTATAAAGTGAGACTTGTTAATATATAAAAATCAATATATTGCGTGGGGTGAGGGAATCATTGAATGACTGCAGAAAACTGCTTAAAATAAATAATTGAAAAGTAACATTAATTTTAAGAAAAGTATGAAATACAGAGAATATTTTCAAGAGAAAGAGAAATTCAAAGATAAACTAACTCTTGAAGTGAGTTATTGTTGAATCTTATTGTAAACTAGTATTATTTGATGAAATGTCCATGTACTGAGTAGTAAAATTCTTCATGTAGTATTTTTTTTAAATATATTTTTAACAGTATTTAATTATTTATTTTTAAGTGTGATGGGGTTTTTCATTATACTAAAAGCTATGTATTAGAATCAAAAATAAGTATTTTCATTATTATATATTTTAGTTAAAACTTTTATTTTAAAAAAAGAAGAAAAAGTTTTTTTTTTTAAGGAAGTGAAATTTTTTTTCAATAAAGTCATTATTTAATTATTTATCTTTAAAAGAAGTGAAACATTTCAATTTTTTAATATTGTTTTCTAACTATTATCCAAAATTAAATTTCATTTAATTATTAAAAGAATAACCACTTCCACATGTTTTTCTTTTCATTAGTATTTCTGGAAACTCATGATTATTTTGTACGATGTTATAAGGTTTAAAAATTATTTACATTTAGCAAAATTATATATTTATCAATTCACGTTATTAATATTTCAGATTAGTGTTTGATATAAACAAATTTTTTTTCTAACTATTTAGTGAACTTTACTGCAAAACTGCTTCCCAGAAATCTGAGGGAGCTGAATTAGTTGGAAGCTGGCGTGTAGAAATTGGGGACCAAGATCAATACAGTAAGCATTGCATTATAATTAATAAAAACAATTGTATGCTTTTAATAATTATTTTATGCATAATTTAATTTCTAATTTTTAAAAAATCTGTATCATTATTTTTTCTTATTTGTATTATTATAACAAACATATTTAAATATTTTTCATTACCCTGAATTTTTGCAATTTTTCCCAAATGTAAAAAATCTTTTGAAATTTGTAAAATGTAAAACTGCAAAAATATTCAAGATATAAATTTTATCAAGTGTATTTTACATTTATATTTGTTTGAATTCATTAGTCCTTATAAAAAAATTTCAAAAATTTTTTTTGTTATTTTTATGTTTATAATAAATATTTATTAAATAGAGATGAAAATAAAAATTTTTTTTATCATGTTTTGTCTTTTTGGAAGGCTTTTTTTCACAATCATTATCATTTCTTTCTGATATATAATCAAAATTTTTAGTTAACTTATCAGTTTATTCATAATAAAATTCTACAGTAAATTTCCTGTGCTGAATTTTATTAATTAATAATATGTGAACATTTTTCTATTTATATTCTTCTTAAAAAAGTTCAAACATCTTATGCTCGATATTGAATTTGCCATTTTTCTTTAGAGGGTTTTGTTTTGCTTATGTGTGCAAGTTTCAGTATCATGTTAATGTATTTCAGTTCATATCTGGCGTTACAAACATGGTTATCCTCATGCCCACAACTTCTTGGATCTGTGTCATACAGATAAAGATCTCCAAAGTCTCATTGATGAGCGAATCAAGTTCCTACGTCATCGGGAGAATCAGTTCATGCTTTCTTTCAGCTTCTGGGGCCATCCAGAGCCTAGAGAAGACTCTAATATGTACGAGATGAGATCTTATGTCCTTAAGGTAAAATCATTGTTCTTAGGGGGAAATGGGCTTTTATAACCATTAAATTTGTAAACAATATTTGTAAAATTAAACAGATAAAATTATAATGTAATGTGCATTCATGAAAAAAGTTTCTTGTGGAAAAAGTGGTAATTAATTATAAGATAAATTTTTTCATTTAAATTTAAGATTGTGCATGTGTAGACCATTTCACATACAATACTACATAACAGTTGCAGAAAGTGATAAACTTTTGAATAAAAATTTCTTTTATCCAATTTATTAAAAATACTGGAAAAGTGTAAGAAATGTTCCTCATCAATTTTGACAGATGTTGTACCATTGGGCAGAGCAGACATGCAGAGCAAAAGTTCTAACTATTAAAAATAAACAGTTTTCAAGATATCAACCTATTTATAATCATCTCTAATTTACCTATTTTTATCTTATGCTTTTAATGTTTCCTACTTTGTTTTTACAATAATGTTCTGAATTCACATATGTTCTTTTTGGCAGGATGCTCAAATATTAAATTTTTTTAGAATGTGTTATGATATAATAAAAATGGAAGTTATTTCATGGTAATGTCTGTCTTAAATCTTACAATGAAATATTTGGTTTGAAATGTTAAATTTTTACTAAGTGAAAATAAACTTGATTTTTAACAAAATATGCCGTTGTTTATATAGAAATTTATTTTACTCATTTGTTTGGAAATGAATTTTTTTTTCTAATTCTTTGGGATCTTTCATTATTAATTATTGGTGAAAAGTTACTTTAAGTTACTTCGGCTGTGTACAAAGCTAGTGAGTTGTAAAGAAGTAACTCTGATGATGAACAATTAAAAAACTTTAATATGCTAATCTTCTCCACTGTGCTTTTAGATTTCAGTGGAAGGGGTTTATTATTATAAAATTATTTTAAATGCATGTAATGGAGATAGTATTGTTTTTATAGTAGTAAAGTTTGTGTGTGATTTTCTCTGATGTAAAGTAAAAGTTTGAAGTATTTTTTAATAGTGTTAATTATTTGCATTGTGTCTGTATGCAAATTTTATACATATATATCAAGTCATGCCATAAGCTTTGATGCAATTCTAAAGAAATTAAAAACTTTGTGATGAAATGTACAAGTAAATCTTTTACTTTACATTTAACACACATTTAATTTAGCACAACTTTTTTTTCAAAATGATCGCAGGCTTTAAGGCTAAACATTTAATGAGGAACTCACTACCTCCATGGAAATTTCAAGTGCTGCTTTCTGTAATTGAGAGCCAGTTTGGGTACACCTTTGCCTCCGATTTAGTTGATTGGATTTAAATTCGGCCAATCTCCATGTTCTATTAAGTACGGCTTTCAACCACTACTGGGGGTCTCATTGGCAGGAGATCAACTTTTCCTTGGTTTTCATTTCTTTTGGGCAAAATTGTATCTGAGGCACCTTGATAGCTAACACCCCACCAAGCATTTTTTCTTCTTTTTAGCTTCTTGGGCAACCCTTGTATGTAACTTGTTGTCATTCTGATAAGATTAATTCTTTTAGAAGAAAAGGGACAATTATATGCTTTGGTAACCTCTTGGTCTTTCTGTGCAACTTGTTCTTTTTGGCACATTCATTTGTTTAACAAGAAAAGTCTTGCAACAAGGATCTCATCCTGACTGCTTTGATGAGAGCTGGTGTGTTCTCGTTGAGTATGCATGATCTCAACTACTACAGTCTGCAATGCTGTTGGTCTTTTATGTGTTCAATAAATGAATAACTTTTTGTTGTCTAAATTTTTTAGAACATTAAAATTTTTTGTTGTTGCAGAGAAATATTTACTGCATGCATCTGTTCAGATTGTTAAAGCTCTGACTGCTTTAGAACAATGTGCGTGAAAGACAACAATTATCTGTAAAATATTGCAGACAACTCCAAGGACAAAATTTAAAATTATCTGCTGCATTAGAGTCACAGCAGACAATCTGAAATTTTTTTATCAGAATTTATGACACAACTAGATATGTTTTGTAAATTAAATATTTCAATATATATTTTTTGTTAAAAGTAAAATTTTTTTTTCCAAAGGCATATTGTGTGTTATCAATTTTAATACATAATCCCCTTAATTTATTTTATCAAATACATAATTTCTGAAGTGGAGTATAAAATAATTAATATTATTCTTTTCATAAAATAGTTTTTGATTTCTGATTATACCCATCTCCATTACAAGTCTCCTACATATTGGGTGCTTTGAATATTCAATATAGTGCATCCATTAAGATTTGAATGGTAATTAACATTTGTTTGTGTGGTGTTAAATTGGTTGGCAATTTCAATAATCTTGTACAAAATTCAAATACACTCTTAAATATTTCTTGCATAACAGTATGTAAAGCAAAAAGCTATTGTAAGGGGGAGATTTACAAGTAAGTTTTTGATCTGCATTCAAGCACTTTCTGTTTGCAATTTTTTTACATTGTGTTTCCACTGATTTCTGTCTTTATGAAAAACAACTTTTTACAGTTTGATTAGATGGGGGAGACGTTACATTTGCATGAAAAGTTTTCTGTTTTCCATCAACCCATAGACTTCACTTATGATGAAAAAAATCTTGTGAAAGGAACAATTCTTAAATATAAAGTGTTTTTTTATCTTAAACAAGTGTGTTAGCACACATATGTTGGGATTAACTGTAATCACAGTTATGTTTAAAAATATTCCCAAAACACCCACCAATATTTATAAGTAATGAAACTAAGGGATTAGAGATAGTTGAAAATAATCTTTCATCAATTAAAAATAAAATACTTTGCATGGGATTTCTTAATGTTTAATAATTTTTATTTGTTCTCCATTAATGTATTGTTTTTTCCCCTCTTTGGTCTGTGTAGCCAGGGACAATGATAGAGTGGGGAAACAACTGGTGAGTTGAAACTACATTTCTGCATGCTGCTACTCACTTTTGCATGTGAAAATACAGTAGACTCACTGCATAGGAACATCTCAGAAACTTTAGTGTAGAATAAACTTTTATTTAAAAATTTGGTCTTTGTTAATTGCAAAACATATATGTGTCAATTGAAGGATATTAAATTTGTTAAGGAATTCATTAAATATTGCCTGTGATAGATATTTAGTTTGTTTTATGAGGCCTAGGCATTTTTCACAGTTGATCTAATGGATTATGATTTAAAGGATTAACTTTTTTTAAGGGATGAAAGAGAGAGTGCATTTAGAGATCTTTTATAAGGATGATCTCAGTAAAAAAATGTTTAATTTTTGCTAGCTCCTAATGAAGTCAGACATCCACCACTTTTTAGTAGAAAAAAAGTAATTGTATAACTTGTTGAAGATATCTCTTCTTGACTCTTTTAGTATGTTTCCTTTGTGGAAAAATGTTAACCAAGTCAAATCTTGGTTTTAAAGAGATCTAAAAAATTGTATTTAGTTTTAAAAGGGTTTTTTTTTGTAATTGGGTGTCTTGTGTGTTGAAGATGTTATTTTGTATCTTACTCATCCTAAAGTTAAGACATAAGAAATCTGAAAGGCATTAATATTTTTAAGTCTGAGTTTGTTTTCAGGTGAGTCTACTATATATATAATTTCAATTCTTATAAAATCTAATAAAAGCATGTAATAATATTCTTCTGTAACTTAAAAGATAATTGAGAGACCTTTTTAATTTTTAGAATTAGTTTTAATTGTTAATTAGCAATGTTGAATGAATAGAACATCTGAATATATATCTTATAACAGCCCTTGCAGTATTTTTTTCTGTGGTACAATATTCTTTTTTAGTATTCTTTAAATAATACATTTAAAGTATACTGAATTTTAAAGATTTTTAAACAAGACAAGTACTTAAAAATGTTATTTCATCTCGTAATCTATTTTTTAATACCTTAAGAGTGCTATAGTAATTATTTTATCAGAATTCAATGTATTATATTTCTCAGTTTATATAATCACACTTTTTTATTCAACTAAATATTAATTTCAGCCAGTTTAAAATTATATGCAAACTAAAATATAATGCACTGTTATAAATAGATAGTTGTTAAGTAGCATCACATAATGATTTATAATCATGTCATTTTGATGTAGCTTGCTAAAGTATATTATATTAAGCAATGTAAATGTTTTATTTGTGTTTCTAGAATTTTAATAGTCGAAGGATAAGTCGTCAAGTAAATCACGAATGTATATGGGAGGATTTAAATGAGTAATAGGTAATGGTGATAGATGGCAGCTGCATACAGCTTAATGAAGTTCAATTCATATTGAGTAGCACACACATATGTAGTGCAGTTTCAAAAATAGTGATGGTGCTAAATGATTATAGGATAGGAGCAGTGTGCTGTGTTCTGATTTTTGTGCACAAAAGGACTTGAATAAAAAATATTCATAAAGAAATTAATACTTGTGTATTAGCATCACTGCACAAATCGCGCATTGATATCAAAACAACAATGTATTTTATGTAAGCAAAAAAATACCAATCAATCAGAATTTGTTGGAAAATAGCGCAATTCATGTGGTGCAGTGACGCTAGTATGTTAGTACCAAGAAATATTACTTATTTATGAAGAGAAGTTTATCACAAACACAATGAGGTGAAGAAATTTTTGCAAGGACATTCCTGAATTGTTAACAAAGATCGAAGCAACCGTTCAGTTTTAATTATGATAAAATCAACTGAGAAACTGGTGGACGAATTACTTCAGGCTGATTGAAGAGTGACAGTTGACAGCATTGCAACGGTAATAAGATGTTCTCATGATTTAACATTCAGCATAATGCATGATTGTTTGAATTTCTAAAAAGTGTGCACATAGGTCCCACAGCAACTGATCAAGGAACGCAAAAAGAATTGAATGGGCATTTGTATTCAGCTGTTTGATCCACTGAAACATCATCTTGGAGACAAACAATTTGCAGATGATGTCGATGTTCAATGTCAAGTCCTACTATAGATGACACAGCAACTCAAAGAATTTTTATGCAGCTTAAATTGGGTCTCTGATAAAACAATGGGATAAGTGTATCAATGTTGCTGAGGATTATGTGGGAAAATAAAAATTGTTTCTTAGTGATTATCATGTTCAATTATTTTTTTATTATCTTTTGTGTCTTAATGACTTTCCTTTATATATATCTCTATTGTGATTATTAAAGTTTTAATTGATTTTCATTAAATTGACTAGAGCAGGGGTTTGCAACCTTTTAGCTGTGGCAAGCCAAATCGATCTACCAATATGATTCGGCATGCCACACAGTAGGACTTTTCTGAAACAATTTGATTCCCACGATAATGCATGCAGAGTTAGAGAGTAGAGGTCAATAATATAGATTTACAGTTTTTTTATATATTAATTTTGCATCAGTTAAAGGTATTTCTGAACATAAAAATAAACAGCATAAAACATAACTATTTCTTCAACAAAAATATAAAAAATTTAAAATTGTAATAAAATTATGAATTTTAAGCATATTTATTTAAGTTAGAAATGTAAAATATAAGTATTTCCCTTCATTGTAGTTAAATAAAAAAAAAAAAAAAAATTAATGGAAACTGAGTACTTGCAAAATCTGGAGTATAATTTTTGCTTTCAGTTCATTATACATGAACTCGGATTATTTTTCATGTGAGAAGATTTTTTTACTTACAAGGGAAGGGCATGTCTAAGGAAATTCATTTGGGGATGAGAGACTTTTGTAATAGGGTGTTCAAAGCTCAATGTAATAGCGCCAGTTTGGCAGTCAATTCAGAGAAATAGCCTTCAAAATTCATACTTAACTGTGTATCAAGTTTCAATTAGCTACAGCAATGCAGTAGCATAGATCAAAACGTATGTGTGTACCATGCGGTTCAAGTCACATGACTAAGTTTTTGAAGTAAAACTTCTTTAGGCATGAGAGTGAATGGGAAATTTGCCCAGTTTTGCATTAGGGTGAAAAAGTGAAGTAGTGTTTCCCCTCCATCCCTCTGAATCATCGCCAATTTGAGGAGATACTAAGCAGGAAGAAAGGGAAACGGGACACCATGTGACTTGCCTCATATACATTAAAAAGTTGGACGATTGCCAAGGGGGTATTGGAGCGTGGGTACCCTTGCTACTCATAATGAACTCGCATGGTGTATTTTTGTAGTTTTTTATAATAAACGTAAAGTTTTCAACACATAATTAATGCACCCAAAATATTACCATTATATGGCTCTTTCCATTACGGAATCCATTTTTTAATCATGTCCTTTAATTCAGTCTTTGATGTACTTCATGTATAGATTGAAATTGACAACGCTGCACGTGACGTGCATGCTCAAGAAATATTCTGAAGTTTGAGGGGAGTAAGAAGGATGTGACAAAGTATTTGTCTTCATTTTCACCCCATTGTTTTTTGAACATGTTCTTGCTACCGCCACAGAAAATGTTTCAAAGTTTTCAGCCATGCGGGTAGTCTGGACGTCCAGAGCATTTGTCATCTTTGACGCTTTCCCTACCTTCTTTGAAACGTCGATGCTTCTCAAAATCTTGTGTTCACAATAATGTATCACTGCCTTAAACATGCTTCGACATTTTGTTAGCCTTCGTAGCACTTTTTTCTGAGCCAACTCAAAATTTGATATTATTCTCTGTTCAACAAATGCAATTCCTTTCAATTGTGCTGGTTACTAAATGCATCCACAATGCCATGGCAAGCCACCGACCATGTGTTTGGGACTAACTTTTTTAGAAAAGTTGAAGAATTTTGTGACACACGAAATGTTATTGTAGTGCTCTACTGCAAATTTTTTTTGCTTTTCAGGCTCAGTCTGGGAAATTTTGAATCTTACCTTGTATATTATTTTATAATATTTTAATTATAAAATAATTAAATTAATCACCTGTATAAGATATATATTTTATAGTGTTAATTATTATAGTAAAATATTTTTAAAATTATAAAACTACTAGCTTATACCCGTTCTTTGCACGGGTGAACTGAAAAATTAAGCAACACAGATTGAATGATAAAGAAGTTTTTAATGAGTTAATTTCACGTGAATTGCAAATTAAACTTGTTGCATATATCAGCTAAACAAAAAAAAAGAAAAAAAAACACCTTTGTTAAATTTTAAGTATGTAGATCTAATAGCTGATAACAAAGAAATTTTTTTTATTTATAATTCCCCGTAACACTCTTAAGGGTTGATTTTTGAAAATGCCTCCCTAAGCTGATCTCTGCTCAGCAAAAGTAACACATTGTTAAAAGTTTTGCGTAATGAATGGTTAAAATAGTGTAAATAATTTATATCTGAAAGTGCAATACATTAATATTACTTTCTGTTGTATTTATTTTATGTTAAAATTGTAATATTCGCAAGCAACGCCGTTTCTTAAATTATAATGGCTATAATGAAGATACAATGAAAAACACAGGGAAATGATAACAATAGTCAAATTGGCAAATGTCTAGCTACTTTCATAGCTCGAGCTTTAGTAGAGCTTTGTAAGACCCGCCGTGTAGGGGAGTGATACACGTTAATGCTTTAACTACTGCATTATGATTTACTGCAGTTTTTTTCATGCAATATTTTTTTTTGGATCACTGCATTGAAAATTAAGGGATATACATAAACAAAATACTCCACTTTGGGAAATGTAATCCGTTAGAGATAATAAATTAAAGCGCATATCTGTTGCAAAACTGTTCGCCTTCCCCACTAAAATACTCACCATAAAACCCGTGCTGCCATGTATCTTGGAAGAGTGGATTTCAAAGAATATTCCTTCTAAGTTGGCGTGGTGTGGTAGTTAGGAGAAAGGGGTGACAGCTCAGGTGTCATCCACGTCACTTGACCATGGTTCAAAATTACGTGGTCCGTCGCCCAAAGCCCTCGTGTAGCTGAACAGTGCGACGTTAATATTCTCTCACTCCAAAAAATACAGTACAGTAGTTATCATTATTTTTATACTTAAAATGCAATATTCGCCTATTCAATTAAAATTACAGCGTTATAATTAACTACTAACCCCAAACAAACTATGGAAATATGTCCAAATGATGTAGTGTGAAAGACAAAGTTTATCTACTGTGAGTACCAGAAGCAATAAAAGTATTTATTTTGAAAAAAAGATCAATTAATTAGAAGCGAGCACCTTGCATAGCCAAAACAAAAAGAGTTCTTTCACAAACAAAAGGTAGATATATGCTGACTTTTTGCAGCGCATGCCAGAATTGCTCTCAGATGGCAGAATTTTTTCCTACTTGACAAATATCGTTATATTTTGGACACTTGTTACAATATCTTAATAAATTATAGTCTGTGTGTTATTCTGATGTATAAGCTATATTACTGTAAAGTTTCATTAAAATCCATTCAGTTGTTTTTGCGTGAAAGACTCCCAAACATCCTCACAAACTTTCACATTTATAATATATATCTGGATTTGTAACTATTTTACTTTTGAAAATACTAAATAATTATATAAATATAGTTTAATATATTATAATAACTAATATTATAATGATATATTTATAAAAATATATTGTTAATATTTATATAATTATGGTGTAATTATTTTATTTTCTAAAATACAAAATATTTAATAAACTGTTTTTAAATAAATTCATTTAATAGTTAAAACAATTAAATGAATTCAGGCAAAAAGTCTATTGCACAGCTTGAACTATGTGGTATGCAGGTACGTTACCACCTATGCTACTGTATTGACGGAGCTAATTGTATATAAGCCGAGTATGAATTACATAGACTATTTCCCCCAGAATTGGCTGCACATTCGGCCCTATTACATTGAGTTCTACTCCTACACAATGAATTCCTCAGTCGTGCTCTCCCCTTGTTACGAGTAGATAAGGGAAACCCAAAAGCGGAGTACATGCAATTTTCTCTCTTTAAACAATTAAATCTCCTGCAATGCCATTCAATAAATTACAAAATAGCTATAAATTTTTCTTCCGATTTTTTCGTAATTTCTTAAATGTCCTTTCTGAACATGTTTGTCAAATAAGGTCTATTACAAATTTATCAACTTCCATCCACTCTAAAATTGACAAATTTGTGGAGTAGTGCAGAGTGCCACTGCGAATTGTACCGTAGGCCACAAGTTGCCGACCTCTGGACTAAAGCATTGTGTTTAATTTACAAAATATGGGGAAATATGTTTACATAAATTGAAATATATTTATGGAGAGCACCAAAATCATGTGATTCTAATAAATGTATTGCAAAATGGTTTAATATTATTGGATGTTTCTGATACAAAGAGGCTTGTTTCTTGAAAATATTTTAGTGCATTTTTATGATGAAAAAGGTATCATGTGCACTGTGAAAATAATTTTAACAATATATATATCAAGAAGAAGATGAGTTGAAATTTTCACTATATTTCTTTTTAGATATAAATTTTATTATTACAGAAATTCTTGAAGAAAGATTATTTATAATAAAAGAAAAGTTTCTGCAAATATTTTTATTTATTGTGAAATTTTCCTGTTACTCTTATTAAAAAAATTTCCAGAATTAATTAAATAAAATCATTTAGTGTTTCAGTTAATATAAAAATTTTAATAAGCAAATATTTTATATATTATGTTTAAACCTGAACAAAAAATGTTTACAAATACATTAAAGATTTTAAATTTCAATAAAAAAACATAACTGATTCTGAAAAACAAAATGTTTTATTTTTTTATATGTGAGATATAATGTGCATGCTGTGTAAAGCAGAATGTAATAATTCATTTCAGGGCTAGGGGAGTAACCTATAGGAAAGAAAGTGCTGTAGCTGGTTTCTTTTCTCAAATAGGCCAACTATATATGGTCCACCACATTTGGTGTAAGTAAAAGTAATTTCAATACTTTATTAATATGAAGATTCTGGTTATTAAAATCAAATTTCATTTGTGTGTTATATTTTATTACTGTGAGGTATTTTGTGTATGAATGTCATTATGAGATAACTTTTTGGTTTGTTAAATGGCACCGTTGGTTTAAATTACATAGGGGTTCCAAAAAGTAAAATAACAAGCCCATTTAGAGTAAAGGTTTATTCAAGAAATAAAAAAATTTCTACAATGTAGGAAGTCACAGGTACTTCTCTACATAGTCCATGCTTTTCGAGGCATTTGTTCGATCGGTACGCTAAAGCATCGAAACCAACAACATAGAAATCTTTGTCAAGGTTGTGCAACCGCATCAAGATGGCTTTCTGAACCTCGGTATGTGTTCAGAAATGCTGACTTCCCAATTGTTTCTTTAAAGAGATGGAAATCACATGGTCAGAAATGTAAGGCATAATATCAAATGTAATCAAATATCTCCACAAAAAAGCTCTTTCTTCATCTTTTCTTCCTTTGTCAAATTCTGTGTATGAAAACCACACCTGTTTTTGTGACATAGCACTTGTACCAATTGTCAATGAATTTCAGCTGGAGAATTTTTCTTTGAATGCAAAAACAATATCACTCTTATTTCAGTCGTGGGCCATGTCAAAGCCTTTAAAGCAGCCACCTTCTAACTGAAATTTAATCATGTTACTAGAGTACCTACTGGCACCATTTGGATGCTGTGATTATCTTCAGAGGGACTTTTATTCGTATGGGTAATTGGCACACCCATCGGAGCTCTTGTTACCTTACTTTTTGAAACACCAACCTGAAACTCATAAATAAGTAATGACTCATTGTATTGAATCAGAAATAAATCATATCAAAAAGCCAATTTTTGCTTATTTTTTGGAAAATCATCCTATTAATTATTAAATTCTCCATATATCAAATGATTAATATACGAATAAGAACAAAGGGTAACAGCTTAATATTTTAAAAGACCTAACCTATCATGAATTAATACTCCATAATATACATTGTAATAAACAATGTCATCCTTTAATGATGAATTGAAACTCATAAAAGGTTGTGAAGAACTTTATATGTAAGCATTTTTTAATTTGTAATTATCCTATATCACATGAGCAATCTTCCTCTGTGTTACAGATTAAAGTACATATGTAAAGATTTTAGATGTGGGTGATTGTCATGATAAACCTAAATGCATTTTATTCTTGTTTCCATGATTAAAATTTTTTAACAAATTGTAGAAAGGAAATTAAAAAAAATCTCAGTGCAATGCTGTTTTTTTGTATAATTTTTAATATATTTTATTTGTGAGACAAGAATTATTTGAATATTATATATAAAAATATATTATAGAAATTTTCAAAACAATGCTGAGATGGATGCTGAAGTACTTTTAAACATTACATTTCAATGCCTGCTTTTTTTAAAAAGTAGCTCTTAACCAGTTTTATAGCTACATGTATGCATAATATCAAATTGAAAAAATCTGTTTTAGGGAATTTTTGTGCAAGGAAAAAAACATCTTTTTTCTGTTTATGATATTTATTTCATTTAATGCATTTTTGACTCTAAAACTACTACTATAGAAAATATTCTTAAATCCATTAGTTCAGTTGAATGGTCTGTTTTTAAAATATCAATTTAGTCCTATTTTTGTTCAGTTTATATCACTTGTCTGAGGAATTTCGGAGTATCTATAAGAAATAAATAAATTTTTTCCACCCATAGAATAATATATATTTCTGAATGCAAATTGATTTGGGTATTAGCCCATATTGGGTTTTTTCTTCAAAAATTTATATCCAAGTCAAGTGAGGGAGGAGAAAAATTCCTGTTACTTGCAAAAATACTGCTAAGCGAGAAAAATGGGTGGAATATTTTCCCATCAAATGCCTGGGAAGTAAAACACAAGATGCCGATGAAATTGGTTTTATTTTTGGTAACCCTATTTGGATCTAACACATTTTTTGCATTCATTTGTTACCTTGTATACCATTTATTTTGGAAATGAGTAGGAAGAAAAATTAGTGTATGGTTAATTTGAAACTCAGGTTTAATAAATGAATATGAAATTTGTAAACTTGGATTCTGAGACTGATTTTGTAGGATTTATTGCGACTTTTTTTTTCTTACTTTGGATTAAAATGGCTTGTGCGTCTGACAAAAAATGTTAAAAATTCCGTTTTTCAAGTTTAGTGGATCAATAACTAGTATGATCTCCTTACTTTAATTCAAAAAAAGTTCTGAAAATTCTTCTCTTATACATCAAAATGTACAGTATTAAGAAAATCACTAGCTGTGGAATTGGATTAATTTGATTTTCTACTAGTTAACTTCCAATTTTACTTAGTAATTTTTTTATAGTTAAAATATCACATAAAAGTTGTTCTTGAACAGGTTACAAGGATTTGCAAATGAGAAAGAATATCCGTGATGCTGCCTGGAGGAAACCTGGGTGGGATGAATGTGTAGCTCACACAGGTAAGTTTGTTTCTGGATTATTTGAAGAATATTACTTTCTAGAAATATATTGAGCTGAGGCAGGGATGGCAAGCATAATTTTATCAAAATGCTAAAGTTAATTAAATGCCAGTACCTTCTGTTTTTATACAAAGTATCAATACAGTGGTGAACACAAAGAGGGAAGGGGTTTGTTGGTCTGTGGGAGTGGATGAACCCTTAAAATTTGTAGCTTAATTATTATGCCTTTATATTTTAAAAACATGTGAATGAAAACGTAATCATAAAAGTAGTCTGTGTTTGCCAATGTATCAGTTACAGAAATCATAGGAAGGCAATTGTTTTTCTAAGGTACTGCCGACACGAACATTGGTGATATTACCCGATATAAGCATTTCCCTATGAAATAATTTGGCGGGCTTTCTACGTCTTTGGCTTCATAGTTTATACCAGAGGCGGGGAACCTTTTTACCTTTAGAGACCACATAGGTTGATGTACCTATAAACGCGACTTTTGAAATTATTATAGTTTTTGTATAGTTTTAACACATTAGTGTATTATATAGAAATATTACAAAAAGAATTAAATCCTTATTTATTTATTGTATGGCATAAAAAGTTACATCAAATATTTTTGTATTCACATAAGGTTAAAAACTTGTAAGTGTTTGATGCCCAAGTCGCAAGTGTCTTTTTTAGTACATAACTGTTGCACCTCAATCAACAGAAACTTATAATAAAACACTTCATTGCTATTCGTGTATACAGGGGTGTTTGTGCTCCGGGGATTTTGAACTTCGATACCCGGAAATTCCGGGGATCGTCGTTCAAAAGGAAGTAGTTCAAAAGGAAGTAGGAATAATGAATTATTTATTTTGATCTGGGTAATTTTGTTTGCTGGGTAAATATTTACATAAAATGTAGTAGTTTATATGTTTGAAAATTTATGGTTATTAATTTTGCAAAAAAAGTAATTCATTGAACTTTTATAATTAGGTCATTCAATACTTCATAATTGTAATTTTTCGTTTCTCCCCCCCCCCCTTCTCGAAACTCTAAAATGTCAGTAGTAAGTCCGTAAAAGTTTCAGGGGATTTTTTTGGTGTCCCACAAACACCCCTGTGTATAATAATAATGCGTTTTAATGTACCTGCAGTCAGTCATAACAATAATGGTAAGAAAATAGTTTTTTTTGTAAAGATCACATATATAACATGCCTGGTAGTGTTGCCCAAGTGGCGTTCTTACATTTGAAATGTACAATTGGCTATTTCCACAATTAGTCACATTGAAACATATAGATTTGTGTGCAAATTGTTGTAACCTATATAATTATGAGTGCTGGCTTTCATGAAGGTCTCAAAAGAAACTCACGGAAGTAGCGAGTTCTCCACCTCTGGTCTATACCTATATAACTTATTTATAACAGTTTGATTGTTTTAAACATACACATTTTAAAACTAATTGATTCATTACAAGTGTTCTGCTACTTGCAGAATTTTTACATTAATTGCTAAGTAATACATGGTGCTGAATCATTTTCTGGCCTTAGGCAGTGAAGAAAGATCCACAATAATAAGAGGATGTGGCAATGTGTGTTGAATGCTAGGGTTTTTTAACTGTAGCAAAGGCATCTGGTGTATGGGATTCTGTATCATAAGATATTCAAGTCTTTTGATATGTCTACAAATATTTGTGCTCAAATAGGATTACATTGTGGTGGATGTGGAGTGAGCTTTTCGAATCCCATCAAATTAGTGTTGTTCTTGAACTCCTTAATATCAAATAAGTTTGGATAATCTTTCAGTGTTTGAAAATTTCAAAAAGTTTTCTAGATTTACATTTAAAACAGTTTCCCTCAGCCTTGTAATTTTATGTCCATGAATTTTGTCAACCATTTGTGTATTATACACAGTTCTTTAACATTATTTCTGATCTGTATATTTCTTCCAGACAATTCACATACCATAGTAGCTCAATTGACGCAATTACAAATTAAAAGTCCGAGTGCACACGGAGTACGTGCTCGTTAAATCAGTGGGTCCGTAGTCTTGTGGGCTTATTCACGAGCGCAGGAACTGGAGAATATTTCCCTCCCCTTCAGTTCACTTGCAGAAATTGTGGAGGTGGAGATAGAGGTCGTGTCGCCATCTATCGTCCCTTCGGGGAGTTTCACCGAGCTTAAATCGCACTGTCACCTGTATGGTGCTCAAGGCCAACGACAGGCGTACCTCTTGCCCATGCCACGATGAATTTCGTGGGCCTCGTTCTGACTACGTCAGACAGGTGGCATTAGCCACAACAACAACAACAAATTAAAAGAACATCATTGTAAAAGTTTTTTCAATTACCTTTCATGTCACTTGCAACTAAAAATTTATGATTTGATTAACTTCCCAGATATTTCTCTGAAATGACTAGTTCTGGATTTTACACAATGCAATGAAAACCCATTATTGGGTGATGAATTTTGAAATAATTGAATAAAGCTTATTTCTGTTTTAGTCATATCGTTTTTATTTCGTTGACAGAAACTCCTAATTTCTTAAACTAAAAATACCTATAATTTTTTTTTACTACAATTTCATTATCATCAATACCTCTTGTTTTTTCTGATATATTTCCCAATTTTAAAAGTTCTGTGTGTTTTTCATTCTCTTTTGGAAAATGTGCAATAATTGTCAATTTGTTTCATTGAGACAAATTGAAATCTAGTCTCAGATATTAATATCATTGCCAAGTTGATAAAAATATGAGCACCCACTTTTAAAAAATTGCAAGTAAGCCAAAATACTGTTTTGAGTTCTTTGATAACCTTTGTTTCAAATTGTGGTATCTCGATTTCGGGTTAAAGAAATTTCTTTATCACTAATTTTTTACAAACTTTCCATTGGAAAATGATTTAAATTGTTTAGCTAGTATTTGACATTAATCAATGAGAAATTGGCCCTTTTCTTTCATCAATATTTAAAAAAATGCTACTACTCAACATGCAATAACTTCAGGACAAAAACTGTAATGGCTTTTATCTCCGTAGTCAACAGTCCAAAGCTTCGTACATGCTTTGTTTTCGACTGGTAACATTGGAATTGAGCTAATATTTTTTTATATAATTTTTGAAACTTTGGCTACTGCATCCATGTGTCACATTTTGCCTATTCGATATGTGGGGACATTTCCATCGATACTTTAAAATTTCACAATCATTTCTAGTAAAGTTTATTTCATTTAGTTAGGCTCACAATGAAATTTTTCTAGCAAGATCCGTGTATAATTCTCTTCCCTAAACTAAGGCCTGGTGGAGAGGCTGAATTTTTTTCGTCTCCTTCAACTCACAAGTAACCACACTGCACTGAAATATCCAAAATTAAAAATGTTGAAATAAGTCTTTTTTTGTCTTTTGTATTGGGAAAAGGTTATATAAAATTATGTTAAATGTTTGATTATTTCATTTGTTAATAGTACGTGGCTTGTTTTATTCCATCCTCAAAATATGGATTATAAGAGGGAAAGATTTGCTAATTTAAATTATTGCAAGATTAATAGTTTCAATCCTATCAATGTGTAGTCGTATGGTAGAAGCACTAGATTTTAGGACTTGTACCCACAATTTTATTAATCTAACCATTGTGTAAGAGTGTTGAGATGCGTTTCAATTATGGATATTGTTAATGCACTTATTACAGCAAGACAAAATATCCAAATTGTGATACATCACTTATTAAATAGTATGAATTCCAGTTGGATTCAAACAAGCATTTTTACTCTTCTCCCCTTTTATTAATTTCAGGTTTATAAATAAATGATAAAATATTCATATCTTATGATTACAGTTCCATTGATCCGGGAGATGCAGAGTAGATGGATGGCGCCAACGAGCTTCTCGCCCATTAAGTAAGCTTGCTTTCCAACCCTCCCATCTCCTGCACAGTAGATGACAATGCCTCTTAGTCCACTGAAGGAGGATTTCTTCTCACAAGTGCAGCACTTTCACTTTGCAGATAACCCCATTCCAAGCACAGAACTGAAAAAAAGCAATTATGCGATTGTTCTAGTAAACATGAGTATATACGTAGTATGATCCAAGAGTTCGGCGACAACCTTACCCTCAATAGTTCGCAGCACCTTCAAAGTAGCCACCCTTGAGCGATGATACACTTCTGCCAGCCATTTTTCGCAACCTCCCGTAAGGCCTGCGATGCTGCTTTCACTTCATCTGATGACACAAAACAGCGTCCCTGTAAATGTTTTTTCATTGATGGGAGCAGGGGGCAAGGAACTCTTTTGCCGATTGGGATTGATGTATTGTGCATTATGCAGAAAATACCGGTCGTCACTGCCAGAACCGAGGCCGTTTACGATGGATTCCCTCAAACGACGTCTTCAGGAAGTGTGCAGCCTCGGTGACTTGTGCAAGTGTTTGGCGACGATCTTTTCGAACACATTTAGACAAGCGCAACATTTTCCGCGCTTTGTGAAGTCGAAGGTTGTCCAACACGTTCATCGTATTCGATGGATTCTCGGCCCTCTCTAAAACGTGTGGAGATGCCACTCGTAAACTTTGGATCTCGTCATGGTAGATTCGCCGTACACCTTATTTAGCATTTCCAAACTGACAAAATTTAGCGTTCAATGCTGTTCAAGAAAAGCTGCGCGTGCGGTTTGGTCACATGACATGGATTTCCCCTACTTGCCCAGGTTGGTTTAGTCCATTTCAAGTGATTTAACTTTAGGTACTTGCTTTCGTCACCAGCAATGGCCGCAGTCCCCAAATTTTTGGATCGTACAACAAACAATTTGTAATGAAGCTCAAATATTAAGTCTAAGTTAACCACTGCTGTGGGGATTATTAAAGAGAGTTTCATGTGTTTATTTTACCAAACAATCCTGTAGCTTGGGAATTCTCATTGGGTTAATTGTAAATAAAGAATGAGTGGAATGGCTGCACTTGGAAATCGATTTTGTAAGAAAAAGGGATTCATTTTAGACATCAACACTTTAAGGACTTTTCTATCCTGTCTCATAAGAGACAACTTCCAACTTTCAGAAGAATGATGGAAAAGAAATGCCGAGTTTATCAAGTTATGTATGCAAAACTAAATAGATTGTGATGCTTATATTAAAATTCTTTTGAGTAAAAATAATCTAGAATAATGTAAAAGAATTCTTAAGTCTTGAAGTGTGTTTTTTTCTCTACACAAAGTAATGTTGAAATAGAACAGATATTTCAAAAAATATGTGGGCAACTGAATTTGATAGACTAATATTATCAAACTGTTTTAATACGAATATGATCAGCTGATAAATACTACTTTTAAACCATAGACTCTTCCGTAATTTTAAGACTATTCTCAAAACAAAATATCCTTATTTTTCCTGTGGAAAGTTGATTCTTGTACAGAATATTTGTGTATGTTTTAATTAGAAAGAATAAAGGATATTTTCTAGTCTAATGTATTTGGTCAAATTATATTAACATTGAACCATTTCTTTGTTTAATCAAATATTTACTTCGGTTATGTGAAATTGTAGAAGGAAACAATGAAGTAAATTGAAAACTTAAGTAATATTTCTAACTTAAGTAGCAGTAAAGAGAATCAATCATATACTTATGATAAATTACAAATATTTCACTTAATTTCTTACTTATAACACTTAAATCCATATTTTTCTTGCTTGTGCATTAATTTTTTTTATCATATTAAAGTCATTTTCATCAACTTGGAACAATTTTTCAAGCTGATTGGTACATTTGATATCTTGCTTTGAAATTTAAAATAAAGATAAATGCATAGAAATTTGTAAAAAATGCCATTTTAAGGATGTATATCAAAGTGAATGAATACAGTGACATAAAATTCTCAGTTAGGTTGGAAACTGGTTTATGGGACATTTCTGGTGAACACTGCATTTTCATACCAGTTGTCATTTTGTACTTAATGATTTCTTGCACTATTTTCTATTTGGCATACTTAATTTTGAACCATGGTCAGGTGACGAGGATGACACTTGAGTTGCCCCTTTTTTCCTAACTTCCACACTATACCAATGGAAGGACGTTAGATCTTGGACATTTAATATGCATTACAATGGCTACAAATGGTCTCCAAAAGTAGCTGAACATAATTTCCAGTCAATAATTTGGTTCAGTTGGACCAGAGGACATAGTCCACTCCATTCTGGAGCCACCACTAGCTTGTACAGAGTTTTGTTAATAACTTGGGTCAATGGTCTTGCAGGCTCTGTGTTGAGCTCTACCATCAGGTATTTCCAATGGTAGTCTCGACTCATCTGTGTTCCAACTAGTATTTTCACAAGTACATCAAACATTTGAAAACAGAACGGAGGGCACAAATGTTTAGTATCTTTTAATTATCCCATCAGTACCAAATTTTGCTGCATTGTCCTTTCAGACATGTCCTCATTATCATTTATATCAAATACATGTGAGGCAATGTTGCTTCTCTGGCAATACTGATTACTGCTGATCTTTGGCCATCCAGTTGACTATGCCCCAAATTGCACATTGTCAATATTCTTCCCGTGTTGGATAGAGGAATGATGAATTTCCTAACAATTTCTAAAATTGAAAGTACAATGTGTGTCAAGTTCAAAATAGCCTTCCACTTTTTAATCTCCATTGAGCAGCCATATCACATCAATGTCGTCACCATCACTGAGTTCAAATAAGAATCCTGACAATACACTGTTCACTTACATATTTCTTATGAATTTGGATATTGTTATTTCAAGATTTTTAGCATTTGATGTAATGAATGCATTGAAAGACCTAAATTAAAATAGTTTGACAGATACTTCAAGTTTTTGCTCTAAATGACCTTTTTTTAAAGGTATGCACCAAGAAATGTCTAAAATGAAACCAGTATTGATACAGTATTTATGTATTAAGGATATTATTCAATAAAATTTATTGGTTTACATGTGAGAATATTAGCAAGAATTTAAGAGGTTTTGCATGTCAAATTGTAAGTGGTCTTGTGTTATACAATATTAGAAAACCCTGCAATTTCAAATTTAATTATGACAAACAGCCAACTTAAAGATTAAGAATGGACTAATAGGAAGTTGCATTAAATATATAACAAGGAGCATATACTATCAAAAACATTTTATACATGTCCTATTGAGGCATCTACAAGAAAATTTGAGTCAACATGGGAGAATTAGGACAAATACTTAGGAGGTTGCTATGTAATTTCTTGTGTTTTGTTAATTACTTAAGAACCCACCTACTGATAACTTTTCAACAGTTTTGAAACCGATAAGCAATTTTATATTGTTATATTAAAGACCAGATTGTTTTGATAATCATGGAAGAGTCGAGTGAGTGAATATTAACGTCCTACTGCTCAGCTACACGAGGTCTTTTGGCGATTTACCACATAATTTTTAACTATGGTGAAGTGATGTGGAAGACACCTGAGCTGGCACTCCCCCCTCTCCTAACTACCACACCAACGGGAGGACGTTTCAGCTCTCGACAGACGTAACGTGCATCGCTCCCCTACCCGGCAGGTCTGTAGTGATAATGGGCTCGAACTCATGACATGCCTGCCATGATCTGATACCTTGACCACTGGCCTACTGCAGCCCCCCATGGAAGAGTCAAACATCTGTTCCACTAAATCAAGGTTATCAAACACAACTAGGCCAGGTCCATTCTTCCTTCATCTACAATGTTCTAGTTCTCCCATTTCAAATTTAATAATAGATTCCAGAGGCCAGTATCCCCCCACCAAGTTGCTATTTGACCATTCACTTATTTTTAATGAATATCGTCTTATTTTCCCATTGTAGTAATTTCCATAGCACAGGTAGAAATACCTATATGCAGTCCCATTCGAGTGAAAAAAATATTCCATGATACACAAAATTATTAAGATTTAAGTTTACCCTCTTAAAGGTTATCTTATTATTTTTAAAAACAATTTTTAAATTTGAAAAGAAAACTATTTGCCATATTTCCTTCATGGAGAGACAAGTATTAAATAGTTTTGATTTACTAGATGCCAATTTTAAATTATTCTTTAAGTGAAAGGAATGAAAAATAATGAGTCAAACATAAGTTTTTTGCAATAAATTTATTTGAGAAACAGTATTAACCAATACCAGGTCATTTTATTTACATTATATCTCCTGGTGGTCAAAACATTTAATATTTACTCTGTGGAAAATGAAGAGTGATGATAAAATGCAATGCCTGAGACTCACTCGAGAAGCGAGGAACACAAACAGCCAATAAGAATCACATGGGTTGAGCAGTTAACAAATATCACTCTGCACACTTGTCAAAATTTGATAATAAATACCTAAAACATCACCCACCCATACCAATGCAGAATTAAACTCTTATACAAAATATCCACAAATTTAATGTAACAAAAATAGTGCTTCAAATACAGGGTTCCTTCCCACATTAAATAAAATTCTTCAAATGTTATGAAAATATCAAGTTTGATGCATTGAATTTTAATTTCATCAGCATATTTATATGAAACGTAGATACATCCATTCTTACTTTATATTGCTCATTTTGCAACAATTCTTAAAATTAACATATTAGGAAAAGTTACAATAAAATACTAAATATTCAGATAAAGTTAACTGTTTAGAGAGGAACGTTTTCTCATGAAAGTAATAAATTAAAACACTTTAATAAAACTTTTCAAGTCAAAAATATAAATGAACCAATGATACACATGAATTTATTGATGAATTATCAATTTTAAAAGTTCACAACCAAAACAAAGTGAGCCTCATCAGAATACAACCACATGAAGAGGTAGCAAGCATCACAAAACTGGTAAAGAAAACTATACACAAAAAGGCATTCCTTACACTGCAAGAATTAAATTCTTTTTTTTTTTAAAAAAAAAGGACAACACAAATAAACTTTTATCCTCTTAGTTTTCAACAGAATGAGCTTGGGAATTCCACACCTACTTCAATGTGAAATACATTACCTCAAAAATAAAATTTGAAACTTATATTGAGAATCATTCTACATGAATGCACTAAAGTCCTATTTAAAAATTTTTTTATAACAGGATGCCTATTCAAAGAAAGTTTTTGAATGGAGAGGAAAATTTGACATTTAATTTCTAAATATAAATTGTATTAGATACTCAAAGACCTAAATTCCTCCAATATTACCACAAATGAAACTGCATGAATTATTTCGAAGTACCGTTAAATAAAAACCTGATGCAACTTGCACATCAAAATATTTCATTAGAACAAATTATTTAGACTACAGTGCTTTTATGATAGACACCCTGTTGATTAAAGTAGTTCTGCTTGCTACTCAAACACACAAAATTAAGAATGGAAACAGTATGAGAAATGAAATGTATTGAGCAATCCATGTAGGAAGCAATGTTGCTAAGTGAGCTCTCACTTTCACAGTCTTAAGAGCACTGAACCAGCAGTGAAGAGTAAGGCATTTGTCACACCAAATTAAAATAGATTTGAGAGTCAAATAAGTAAAACTCAAGCAGCTAACAGCAATATATAGAAAACATTTGCAATTCTCTTCTATCACAGCCTGTCAACTTGGCCATTATTTAGATACACACAGTGGAGGGTCAGTACTTTCCAGGAAATGCCAACAAGAGAAATTAATTAAAATTTTTACTAATGGGATGTATTTCAAGATATTAGTCTAATTTTATTATGTATTTGCACTTATTAAAAAATGGTTTTTAAAAATTTATGAAAGTTTCTTAAGAAAAATATAATTTAATTCAAAAAATTAAGTTGGACATTTTAATTGCAAGTAGCTCATTTAAATCCCAGTCCTAAATAATGCATAATAAAATTGGAGAAGCAAAGACCCACATGCTCAGAACATGCCTTGCAACAAATAATGACCAGAAACAGTTTTCATTGTTAGGCATATACTTGACTCTGATACATAACTATAATGTAAGAAAATAGTTTATATATATATAATCTATGTATGCACAGCATTAAGGCACCTGCCACAAAGAGAAGTTTTGGTCCACTTCACATAAAAACTCCAGATGACGAAGGAAGGGAAGACATCTAAAAATATACAATTCAGCCGAACTGTCGTCTCTGTGAGAGGAGGATAAAATTCAATAGGGGCTGCTCTCTGATAGAGAAACAAATGTTATAGTTACAATGCACTCATGTATGAAACAATTCGCAAATGAAGGAAGTCCTTGGCACGGCAAAAAGTTAAGTTCTACGAACAGTTTCAAAACAAAGGCACAGCACCATCTGGAAAAAAAAGGGATCATTAATGCTAATATGAAGATGTGAACAAAACTAATAGAATGCTTAGTGCAATTGTTAAGAGAAATGTCAAGCATAGAATGTAAAACTACTGTATTCTGACATAGGCCTCTCTTAAGGATTTTCTTTTGCAGTTAAAGAGCAAGATTATCGGAAATATGAAACTAGCTGTCGAAATTCAACCAGTTTTAATTAGTGTTTCAAAGATCTTGCATATTTTCATATGTGTTTACTTCATACATTTGTATTTCAAGAGTTAAATCTTTAAGCCTTAGAGAAATCTCTGGACTAATGGAGCTCACTTATGCCAATTTTAAATGATTTTAATTCAACATAAATGTTTTAAAACTTTAGAGTAATCTGGCAGACTGTTTGGTGCAAGGATCATATCTAGATTATCTGTACCAGAATTGTATTCAATGTAGTGTATGCATGTATTTTAAAAAATGGGAGAATTTATTTAATTTTGATTAATGTCGAACTCTAAAGCAACACAAAGGTTATTGGGGATGGATTTAACAATTTTGAACCATGATCAAGTGATGAGGACCACACCCTAGCTAGCACCTCATTCTTCAAATTTTCACATACATAAAAAATCACGACAGATTTAATCTGTTTTGACCCCTCTACACAAGTTAGGCCTATTAAACAAGGAATCTGATGGAAAATCAAAAACCTTAGAGAGGAAGGCTGATTCCCTTTGTGCCTATGCTCTTGAAACCATTATGACTTTATACCCAAAAGATATGACTCTACATTTATACCCACGGCTTTGTCTAGGATAACAGCTCAGTTGGAGACTGCTTCTATTGTGAAAATCTTTTTGAAGGGTCTTTCACATCAGGTTTAGGTACTTGATGCAGAGATAAAGTGCGAGACAATATGCCACCTGTAAAAAAATTTAACTACCTCTTATAGACGAGCCATTTTTCTTGTGGATTCTCACTCTGCTTCTTATGCAATAGTGACTCGATAGGGATGGAGGTGAAGCAAAAAATTCATGAACTCTGTGCTCTGATTGGACAATTGTTTTCCACTGGATCTCTAGCCATTGTAGCATCACTGGCAAAGAATGAGCATACTCGCTGGCAAAGCATGGCTGTAACCTCCCATTGCCTTCCGGTGGCTTGTTGTGCAGTCAATCTCCAGATTTGCAAGAAAATCCATTCACAGAATTGGAGAGAATGAAGCTTAAGAAGAGATTTTCAAGATCTTGCTCCACAATCCAGTCACAATGGTTCCTCCCAGACAACAAATTTTAGAACACCAAAAGGAGATATCCAGGGAAACTTGCACCAAATTTGTGTGAAGAACGCTTTCGACTGCTCACTGTCTTAAAAGGAGAGGTTATGAATTTTTATCATCGGACAATTTGTGCTTCACTCACCAACACAAATTTTAATTGATCTTTTATCTTCTGACAACTTTTCTGCAAAGGCTAGTTAGTATACGGCAGCTTGCAAGGAAATGATTTATATATAACACCTCTTCCTCAATGTAATGTAAAAAAATGTGTGCGTTGGCTCTGACTTATGACTGAAGTTTACTTCTTAAGTACAATTGTCTTTGATTATATAGTAGGTAAATAAACACATCTCATAATACTGAAGTCATGCATGCATTTTCTTTATTCACATTGTTCATATTAATTGAGCAAAATATATATACAAAATAATAAATATCAATTATGTTCCCTTAATATATGTTTCTCATAGTACACAAGTACATTGTTAAGAAGGTTGATTTACTTCACTATTAATACCACTGTGAGGATTAATTACATTCTATCGCCATTATTAATCACCGAGACAACAGGCTTGTGGTAACTGAAGGATGATATGTGAATGTATGTAGATACACGATTTACAAATCGTGAAAACATCGCATCAATGTTTGTAACATACCTTGTTGTCTCCATGCTTTACCAGAAACAAAACTCAAATTAAGCTCGATTTTAAAAATTGTACTAATCTCAACCTTTCAACTTTATCAAAATCCATATTGAAATTGCCCCCAGGTATGAGCGGAAGTGCATGAAACTGTTTCCCAGAAGTTTAGAACCACCTTCTGTATATGCTAATATTGTCTCGTGGATATAATCTATAATGTCAGTAACATTGATTGACAGAAATATAAACTGTGACGACAACAATGGGTTTGCCATTAACAGTGCATCTCGTGGCAGATATCTCCCAGATTAGACTTAGTTTGATTAACGTACTGGGTATTTCTTCTCTCAAAATCTCGTCTATACTGGGCTATGCGTTTAAAATTTTCAACTTCAACTAATGCCTCATAGTGAAACCAAGTTTCTGATATCAAAATGTGTGCTTTTTGCACATTACATGGAGATCACGTGCATGAGGGAAAAGAGAATAACATGCCCTCCATTCATTTTATTGATCATTTGATCAATAGTAATACGAACAGTAGAAAGCCTGATAAACTCATTTCATAATGGAAGCATTGCTTCATTGTTTCGTCTGCCGTGGTAAAAATGTTGACGCTCATCAGTAGGTACAATATGAAGTCCTCGAGTTGTGACCATGGATAAAGCTACATAGATCAAAGGTAGTGAATGTGCCTTGCTCTATTTGTAAACAATTTCATCAAAGGTCCCTCCTTCCGATTTGTGATCAAAAAGCTGGCTGGTTTCAATGGGAAACTATTCCTTTTTGCATGAATCTCTATTTCGATTGAGAGGAACTGTTTCAGAGTTGCAGTTGAGGGGAGCCATTTATTTGCAGATTCCTTTTACATCTGCATAACCAGCCACTTCTCCTCGTGCTTCAACACCATTTGGAAATATATAGGAGCCAAATTTGCAGAACTCTATTTTGATGTTTCAATTTAACATGTGACAATTTACCTACAGCCCCATTGGCTAAACCATCAGCAACATCGATGTTTGCAGTTATCATAGGGTTTACCTACAACGAAAATAATTTCGTATGGTAACCCCTCCAGTGTCAATCGTACCGAGTTTATGAACTCTCTGGCAGCTCTTTGGCGTGATCAGCTTCCCATCTCGCCAAATTTGGTGATTTTCAGTTGTTATAGTCAACTTCTTGGACAAAAGAGCTAAGGCATGAAGTGTCACTAAAAATTATGCTAAAATGCTAGTAAACATAGTTTGCGAATTTTTTTCAAAATTTTAATTTTTTTGAGGGCTTAGTTTTTAAATAAAAAATATAAGAAAAAACTACTATAATGATTTTTTGTACAAAGGGTATTAAACGAAAACAGACATTTTTTTTAAAAATCCGTAATCTTTGAAAAAAACACATAACAAATTTTGACACTTGGAAAAAAGTGCCATGTAATTATTTCCATAAATTAATTAAAGGTTTAGTTAGAATTTTGAGTATTTCTTAAAAAATTACAGAAAAAAAAGTGACATTTTATATGTTAAATCACTGATTCTATGAGACCAAAGTATGGACTTCTTTAGCACAGAATTTTGATACAATACAATGGTAAGAAATCCATACAGATTAAATGAAAAACTCTTCATAAAACTGCATTGATATTGACTCATTAAAAAAAAAACAGTAAAAATGCACTATTTCGTTATTTTGTAAAAAAATTTATACCGTATTGTGGTGAAATAAGTGGTTTTTTGGATTCTGCAATTTTGTCTGATTTTGATAAGAAAAGAATGATCACAATTTTAAAAATGAAGTAGAGACTATTTCTTTGAACAGATTTAGCGCATGCACAAAAGATTGCATTTTTGTTAATGTTTTTTTTTAAAATTTCACTCATAATATTTTCATACTGAGGGCTTTATATGAAAATTGATTTTTAAGGAGTTAACTCCAAAATGACAAAATTTTTAACCTTCAAATAGTTGTTTAATTTAAAACACAATTTGCCATTTTTATGAACAGTTCATATGATTATTTATGTTTATGTAGCAAACAGTATACAACCAACAAATTGTAAACATAAGAAAAAAACAAGACTTACCAAAACTCCCCAGAGCATGCTCTGTTACACTGAGGCACAAGGTTTCCAGCCTTATGTTAAGTTCTGGATCATTAGAATCCCCCCCTGCAATGAATAACATACAAAAGTAGTGCAAAATCTATAATAAGAGCTAATTTCCAATATAAATTATACACCAAACAATTAAGATTAAGCAAACTATACACAAACCTTAGAAACAGATTTTGAAATGCAAGAATGATTCCAGAAATAAGCAGACATATGCTATGTAAAATTTGTGTTTGATTAAATACACAATAGCTGAATTTTAAATGCAATTTATCTGAAGAAAATTCATTCTTTTCCAAAACTATGCAATTCATTCACATTTGATTAGTCATCCTAAGTTTTTTTAATCTATCACAACATAAAAATCTCAAGTATGGATTTAAAAATGGCTTACCTTCCCAAAAATAAACATTTAAGTTAACATGAAACAAAATTTTTAATTGATAGGAAGCAAGCCTGGGATTTAACTGGGCTGATTGTCAGTTCATAATAAACTATTCTAAGGTCCTTCAAGTTTAATACATCATTTAATAGATATCCCATGCAAAATAAAATTAAATGCAGCTTACCTTCTGAAGCCTTTCCGAACAAGGATGCAGGTAGAGGATTCGGCCTAACAGGCGCTGAATTAGTCCTTTGCACTTGAACATGAGGCTTCATGTGCTAGAAGAAACATTCAAACTACTTTAAATTATTGAAATAAAAACCAAATTTTATACAACATGACAATTTACTATAAAAATATTCAATTCCCAATTGAACAAAAGAGTCAGAATCCAGCACCAGGAAGCCTATCTATCCAAGCGCTTTAAATCAAAGTATTAATATAAAGCTTATGTGAATATGCACTTACAAAAACTTAAAATTTCATTATAAAAGAGAGAATTGTCATTTAAATAAGGATTATATATAACGCAAAATATATTAAGTCAATTTAATATATGTTGAAATAAGATACATCTTAAGAACAAAGGCTATATAACAATGCTATATAATTTGTGAATACTTCATAATTGCAAAAAGTTTTTCCTCCTTCAAACTATTCCAAAATCTTGAGAAAACAAATTAAAAAGCATAAAAAAGAAGCTTTTTCATTAGTGAATAAATATTTTTTTCGCTATTAAATAAAGATTCCCATGCAAGAATTGTTGGAGAATTTCAAGAACTGCACAATTAAATACAGTATACAGTTAGAACTCTATATAATGAAGTGGCTAAATCCTGAAAAAGTTCGATGTATGGAAAATTCGTTTATAGAGTTCATCTTTTCAATGTACTTTATAAAACCACAAAACCAAATATTTTAAATTCATAAAACACTATATTTAGAAACATAATTATTCGCACCTTTTGTAAATAACCATCTATTTTTTTTTTTTTTTATACCTTAAACATAAAAAAACTGCAAGAAAAAGAATGTTAAGGAACGCGCTGTATTTTCAACATTAAGAGAATAATATTTTTATATTAAAATGAATAATGAATTAAAAAGGACATTCTCTAATTTAAAGCCTACAAGAGTAATCTTTAAACATATTTTAAAAGCTAGAATTCCTAAACATACTTTATCACATGTATCTTTAAATTTGATAATTTATAAAAATCTCTCAATTTTGTTCTAAAAATGCTTTGCTTCATAATATGCCTCGCATCTTGGGGCAATGTACCAAAAATCCCTTCAGGTGTATTTTTCTGTGTTCTTTTTAAAAATTTCTGACCATCAATTGTTACCTTGAAATTGATCTATATCCCAATGTCTTCACGAATTGAAGAGCTTTCTCTATTACGGGAAGGACCAGATCAGAACATTTTTACATCCCAATGCGTGTATTCACTTCAAAACTGCCTCGTCGACATCTTCGTAGAAAAATGTCCACAAATGTTTTGAACAAGAATTCATGAATCATAATTTTTGTAGCTTATCTAATTCTTTTTTTTTTTATAATAATTGATAAAGCTGCTTAGAGGAATACCCAACTTTAGAAGAAATATCCTTTTTCTTGAGGCTGAAGTACTCCTATGCGGACATTTCAAGATACAAACAAACTAAGTTACCAGCAAAACTGATCAACACTAAAATGAACGAGATTTCAGATCAATCTATACGTGCATAAATTCCACTGAATGTGAAAAGGGATATTGAAGATGTTTCAAGAAACAGGACAATGGGGGTAGCGGCCACTGATAAACTCCCATAATTTAGCTTGCTCTTGGCAAGTTAGCAAATCATTTGCAAACCTTATTG